>JAUZST010014788.1:0-10476 GCA_034779995.1 Parotocinclus haroldoi
AAACAGGTGTGTGTGTGTGTGTGTGTATATATATATATATATATATCTTCCGCTTAATCCACACGGGGCAGCGGCCCACCTGACAACTCTGGGTGCAAGGGCAGGAACAACCCTAGACGAGGTGCCAATCCATCGTAGGGCACACACACACAGTCACACACTAACTTTACGAGATACCAAGTAACCTAACACGCCTGTCTTTGGACTGTGGCAGGGAACCCACACAGATGCAGGGAGGACATGCAGACTCCACACAGAAAGGACCCTGGGTTTCTGGCTCCATCCTGGGATTCAGGATGCCACCTGACAGGAGCCACCGTGCTGCCATGAAAAAAAGCATGCACTTGTGTCCTCTGAAGTTCTTAAGCCATGGATTCACCCAGTTGTATTTAACTTATATTTTGCTTTAAAGCACAGAGATGACCTTACAGGAGGACAGTCTGGATCCTAACTGGATTTACTGGGCACAGGCAGAAATACAACCTGGACAGGTACCAGTCCATTGCAGGGTTCCCTTAAGGCATCACCCAACCTTCATGTTGCAGGGCCTCAGGAATTGCTGGTTGTCCTCACCGAGCCACCAGAGTAACTAGCAGTATTTTAGAGTTCAGGCTTCAGAAACTGGGAGCTGTTCATTTATCTACAGAGTCAAATTTCTTATGGTACAAAACAACACAGAGCTCAACTAAAAATCATTTTCATACTATAAAAGAACCATATACTCGATTGCAAACGTACGGCTTAATTTCTCGACATTTCCTGCTCTGTATTTTCTTATTTTGAACAGGTAATCGACTATTGAACTCCGTTCTTGTGAGATTTAACACAGCAGAGGCGGGAGTTATCGGAATACGGGTGGGAAGGAAACGAGGCATCCAAATACGTAGCCTGGATAAAAAAGCAGCCCCTGAGCAACGGTTTAAATGAAGCGAATCGCATAATAAAAGTCTTTCCCGTTCTTCGCTTAACGTGTGTATTACGTTATAATATTTTTCAGGAATCAAATAGTGGGCTGTATCAGAACCTAGTTCTCACACTTGCAACTGTAAAGGCAATTATTAGTCAAGAACAAACCAATTTACGTCATGTTTGTGCTCTTACTTTAACGTGTCTGCTCAGATCTTACAGACCAGAGGAAGAAGTGTGAGGGGGTACGTGTTTCACGCACGCGCAGTAAACACTAACTGCAGTTTGTGCACGGTTTAGTTAAACTTTTATTAATTTATAAACGTCATTTATTTTTGATCTTCTGGATTAGTTTATCAGTAGAAGGGGACAAAGTTTCGATTTCTAAACTTAAACTTTCTAAATTTAAAAGTAACACATACATTAATGACTAGTCTACTTTTCAGATAAAAATGATCCAAATCAACCATTCGTTTGTTCAGTCTATTATTTTGGAGGTATAAAGTCTAGATCATGATTAAAGAAATAGTTTCGCCCAACTCAATCCTTAGTAAAGTCTGCATTTGATTTAAGATGCAGTGATTTCAGAAATGGTGAAGAAAATGCGATAAATGCGTCATAGGTACGAAGAAAAGCTTTATTTTCTAGATTATAACTTCAAAAAGTAGAGTTTTTTATTATAAGCTTGTTTTCCCCATTCAACCCTATTATAAGTAAAACAGTGAGGTAGGAACACAAACCATCCCTTCCCTTCTGCTGCCGAAATGACAAACCTGTGGCCCAAAAGGCAAAGTAAGAATTTTACATTATGCATTTTATTTCCTATAGCAGGATTAAAAGGGTAGAAAACAGCACAGGGCCTTTTAGATAAGAGGACTTGTGGAACCAGACGTTCCTACGCTACACCAGTGCTTGTTGTATCCTTTTCTCTTTTTTAGGCTTTCTCCCAAGTGAAGCTGCAATGTCCTGCCTTTTAGATATTCCACCCAGACTCCCCGAGTGGCCGTTAGAGAGTTCATGGAAAGCTTGTTGAATATGCGACTGCTCCTCTGTACTTCCTACTGAAGCATCATGATCTGTCTCCAGATACATGTTATATAAGCTACAGCAGGTCTTCACTGCCAGACTGGTCTGGGCTACAGAATGGAACTGCCCAGACGTCAGCCGCTGAAACCTGCGTCTTACACTTCGGAGGGAGTCTCGGACCACTCGCAGGGCCGCCTGCACTCTCATGTTATAACGCAGCTTCTTTTCTCCGAGCGTCCCGTAGTCTGGGAACGGCGTGAGAAGGTGCTCAGACAGCGGGAAAGACGAGTCTGCGACTATGTGCTTGCCGTTCAGCAGGTTCAGGGGATCGTCCTGCAATGCTTTCCCCACTTCGGTTTCGAGAAGGACTCTAGAGTTATGCCACCTTCCTGGATGCTCTGCACTCACGTAAGTAAAGCAGCCCTGATGATTACAGAAAGCCAAAAGGTTGACAGAGTACGCCCCAGAATGCGGGTCCCAATACGCCTCTGGGTCAGGCACATCGTCAGGCTTCTCTATAAGAATCAAACAGGACCCGGCTACACAGACGATACCAGGCAGGCCGACGGCGGAAGAAAATCCAGCCGCCGAAGCGTCGGCTTCTTTCCACTTGGGCCAGCGGATCTGGTCTGCCAAGTTCTCAGTGACCAGGGCACAGAATTCGTCGAGCTGCTGCCGAATGAGAGATTCGCTGGTGTGGAAGCGGGATGCTACGCTGCTGGGGGGCTCCAGAGTGGACAGGGTCCAGAGGCTAGCAAGCACCGCATGTGTCGCCGTCCATCCTTCGAGATTCCTCATAGCCCAGCGACACGGCGACAGCAAGTTTACCAACTCCTGAAAAGACAGAACACGGTCCTGAATCTGTAAGAGAATTCATGTTAAACTCATGTTCAAATGGGGGCATTTTGTAGCTGCACCCTTTCAGGACTTTAGTTTCAACCATTGCAACGTCAGCCAGATTCCACATACCGTGACACACTCAAACACTGCACCTAAAATCACCGTTCAATTCAAGCCTAATAATGTTATAACTCGTCCTTTGCTGTCGATAAAAATGAGAGCTGCTTGTGCAGAGAATGCTGCTTCAGCAAAGCAGAGACATTCAGGAAGCAAAGCAGGAAATTCTGGATACTTCACAGATGGGGCTTGTTTAGCGGTGGAGCAAACCAAGGGTCTGTCCCAAACCACACACTACCGAACTAATAAGTGTGCCAAAACACTAAGGAAACTCGCTTCTAATGAGAAACCATATATGAATTTATGACTGAACCTAGTCAACTCGCTGCTGCCTCTAGTGGACGAATACAGATAGCAAACAAATTGCTACTTACTTTCATGGTTTATGTTTGGTTTCACCCCAACGTTAGAGTTTAATCTACTAATTTAACCCCGCTTTTCCTGGAACTCTGGCATCTATCAGAGTAGAACACCAGGGCCAGGGAATGGCATGATACCTAAACCCTCCCTTCCTACTTTCATACACAGCCGAACGTGATGACGGAGAAGAAATTCGGAATAAACCAACTTCAACTTGGGGCTGTGTTAGCTGAAAGCACTTCTGGAAATCCAAGACAGAGAGGCGTTGAACATTGGCACTAAAGTAGTTCTTCTTGTCCTCATCTTCATCATCAACAGCATCATCGTCATCTCTGAGAAGATGAAAAGGTGAAAACGTTACTCGTTTACGTTCCACACACACACACACACACACCATTTTTTCTTAAATACTGAATGACCAAATATGATGGTCATTAAGTCATTCATACAGGGCACACGGCAGGAAGAACCCTAGGCAGGGTGCCAATGTTTCGTAAGGAACCCACTAAGGGCAAATCAGAGATGCCAAATAACCAAATGCACGTCTTTGGAGTTTGGGAGGAAACCAGATTACAGTTCCTCCATACGGAAAATATCAAGGATTGGACTGAATAGTGTAGAACTCCAGTTATATACTTCTATTTCAAAATGAAACATCCCATAATTAAATATCCTCTAATTTACGCGAGTAGTGAATATTTGCACTTTGTCTAAAATTGTTTTTTTTTTATTATTATCTACCAGGCCACCGAAAGAGGATGGGTCCCTGCTGAGCCTGGGTCAGGATTTCTTCCTAGATTTATATTATATTTATTTAGATAGAGTTTAAGGGAGTTTTTCCTTGCCGTCTTGCTCAAAAGGGCTTGTTGGGCTGTTACTTTTGGACTCTGTCATGATGCTTTGAAGAAATGTACTGTATGAATAAATCTGACTTGAATTGAACACGGAGTAAATCCAAAATCTTATCTGACGGTGCACAACGGGTAACATGCACGGTACAGTACCAAAACAAAGAACTGTCGCTTGTTTGAGACACACAGCTCAGTAACAGGCCGTATTGCACTGTGCACTTTAACAACAAACAATCTGACGTCATAAACTCACCTGCTGCCTCGAGCTTTTATAGACAGGTTGGTTCTAAAACGCGCGTTTTCTTCTGCGTCTAATTCATCCGCTAACAGAAACGCAATGCACATCTCCAGCGCCATAGCGCTACAGCGGGATATGTCGGGGTTGCCAAATACCTCAAATAAATCCCCCACACGGCGTCCGTAGACTTCAAGGACCATCGTTCAAAATGTTGTAAAATAAGTAGTTGCTTACAAAAACCTAAAAAAAAAAACTAGAAAACGATAACTACAAATGCAACTTAAGTACAAACTAAAAAGAGGTTAGTTGGCCAAGTTTTGTTCCATGTGAAAAATTACAGAAGTACTGGATATGGCAGTTCACTCAATGGCCACTGTATTAGGTACACCTTGCCAGTACCGAGTTAATCCCCATTTTGCGTTCGGAACGGCCTTGATTCTTTGTGTCATAGATTCAGTAAGGTGTTGGAAACATTTCGTTCCATATGAACTGATCTGCTGACACAAGGCATGATGAATCCATGCTTTTATGTTGCTTCATGCCAAATTCTGACAAGCTGTCCATGCCGGTTATAACAAGCTTTGATTTGATTTCCCTTTCTGTCAGCTCTAGCCAGTCTGGTCATTTTCCTCTGACCGCTGGCATCAGCAAAACACTTTTTGTCCCCCAGTTGAACAGTGATTAGCATTATCACCTAGATACCCAGGTTCGAGCCCTGGTGCTGTTCATGATCATCTGGTATATACCATCTTTAATTTCCTGTTCCTGTCTATAATTTTCCTATGCTGCCAGAGTGTAACATAGCAGAAACATCAGCTGTAATGCTTCAGACAATTTGCAAATTCTATAACGTTGTTCACTATATAACAATATAGTGTATGATATATTTAACACTAGCTAGACAGGTAGCATAACAGACACCACAGCCTAGCCTAGCCTAGCCTAATAATCTGTGAACATCTGGGAGAGGCTCCGTCAGAATAAGGAACAGAAAACAGAGATAGAGGACAAACAAAGTGAGACGAAGAAGAAGAACTTAAGTCAAAGAAAGGAGCTGGGTTTTTGGTTTTAAAATATACAGCAAAGTTTGTCGAGCTGGTTTCAGTGCGGGTAGCGCAGTGATACAGGGAAGCCAAAGGCTCTTATATTAATGTTGCAGTTTACTGTTTTAGATTTGGCAACTGTTTGATGTATATCTTCATATACTGTGTCATTTTGTAAAAAAAAAAAAAAAATCAAATTAACCGAAGCCTTCACTGTGTACATGATTATTTTGTTTAATATTCTGTGTACTCCTGACAGCGGAATAAGCTACAATCCTATATAAGAGCCCAGTCTTGTTGTTAAATTGATTCTGCTTTATGTAGGACTGAATCTGTCTGAAGTTTGAAGTCATCAGCAGGAGGCACCAGTGCAGCACGAACTGCTCTGTAATTGTAGCCGCACTGGCAGAGATCAGGCCTAAAATTAGGAGCGAAAAGAATCCAATCAGTTCTGTGCTGATATAGTATTCGCTCTAGAATAAAGGAGACATTAAATACATGTGTATGAGCTCTACGGAAGGGGGGGGGGGGGGTAGAGAGAGAGGCGTAAAAACCCTGCTCAGTAACCTTTGTCCTTCTCTCTTCAATCCTATTGACCCATGTGATGGCAGGAACATCAAACCACGAGAGGCCTGATGATGAGCTCTGGCTTCTTCAAACTGGAGAGGACCGCTCACCCCTGTCCCCTAATCAAAGTTAAATATGCAACAAGCGATTATTGGGGTCATAACCCCTCTCCTTCATTTACTCTTCATGATTAGAAAACAGTGGATGTCTAGCAGGGCAAAAATCTGCTTTAAAATCAACAGGAAGAGAGGACGAGCCATCAAGTGTTAGTTGAGTGGAAGCGAAAAATCAAATTTGCACAATTTTCCACTTAATCCAGTCAGTCAGCCGAGATGTGTTCACCGTCTTGTGCTTGCTTCCTTAGATGTCCACCGAAGCTTCTAGCTGAGAAGCGATGGAAATCAGTAAAACCCAATAAATCTATATATAAATATACTTTCGGTTAACCTCGGTTTTGAACAAGAACATGCCCCGTCGCTGCCAGTGTATTTTGGCACTCTTGGGTGACCAGCTGAACAGTCAATGTGGGGGCACTCCTGTCCAGTTTGACCTGCTTCTCATCGGTGTCATGAATATCTCACTTTCTGCTCAATCACCATAATTGTGTTTGCATCTTGGTTATCTTGTAACGAAATAAAACCAAATGCTTCTTTTCTGAATCGCTTCATATTCGTCTTGAAATATCCTGTTATTTTTGTGAGCAGTGTAGATAAAGATAAGGAGCGTGGGGGACAAACATCTGAGAACGCGATTAAAAGTGCTTTTCTTTTGCATGTTCTCGAACGTAATATATTGCTACATTCATTTTTATACTCGCTTAAGCCAGTTCAGTGTTGGGATAGCTACAGCCCAACCGACAGCACAGGACACAAGGTGGTAACCAACCCTAGACTTTCCAGAGCAATGAGGCGACCACTCGTATGTAAAACATCGTGAACACATCTTGCTAATCGCTGGCAAAACACACTATATAATTTATTTTCTGTGATGAAAACCTGATCATTTTCACCACGTGTCTATGAAATTTCTCTTTAACATGGTGGTTTAGGGGGACTATAGGCTTGCACCCCCCCTTACCCAGCCCCACTGACCCCCTAGTGTAAATCTAAAGAAATGTGTTAGACAGATAGGACCGAGCACCTGCGTAAGATTCAAAATAAGAAAGAAGAACAAGAAAAGTGAGACGAGAAATTCATGCAATGCTTTAATCCTAAAACACATTCAATACTGTACACAACTGATTGTAGTTGTGTGATTGTATTCACACCGTATGCAGTAGGTTAGTCTTTGTGTTTGTGTGTTCTGTGTTTTTAATTTAATATGAGGTGCCTGCTGTCACTTTTAAAGACGTTTTTAAGAACAGATTCGAGTATAAACCTCTTCTGCCCCGTTTATTTGTGGCACAAAGTGCTTGAGATTTCATTGGCGCCACAATGGCCATCCATTCCAGCTGATGTGCCAGCTGGGCAGGGGTGCGGAGCAGGGTCAGATGTTTCTGCCCTTGTGCCAGGCTCCTTGCTGAGGTGCTTTCATTGTACCCTCCAGGGAAGAGAAGTCAGCCGGCAAAGGTTTCTGACACGGCCTACCGTCTTGCATCTGTGATGTCACCGCCAGCTGACGACACGTAGACCTTTAAGACCTTTCAGATTCAAATACGTGTTTGTTTGGGTTAGGGAGCACTGCAATTAGGGGAATGTGAGATCACGGCTAATTCTCAGCACTGTTATTAAGCAGAGCCAGTGCTCATATTATAAACCCAAAAGACACTGGCCTCTAAAAGGCATTGATACTCCTATAGCCAACCCTTCCCACCCCAACTCCTGTACAACTCACATTATGGATATCCTCTAAGAACTCGCTTCTAATTATTAGCTCTTGACCTGTGTGTTTCTGTCTCAAGCAGAATCCATTGGCATAGCTGTCATGTAGAAGTGGGACCAGACTCAGATCCCTTTTGCTTTTATGTTTTATGACTGGTACAACCAGTCGTGTCCTTGAGACACCCAATCCTGCTGAAAGGTACGACTGAGCTCAGAAAGTGATAATATAACACAAAGTGGCCTTTATGCCACCTTGTAATAGTCTTTCCTGGTCAGAGGTTAGCGGTACACGAGTTGGGCCATTATCTCAACTTCTACTTCTATTCTGTAGTGTCCTGTTCCATTCTTCTTGCCAGTTTATCTTGCTCCTCTTCACTACACAGTCGGCCTTAACGGCTCCCCAAAATAATGCAGTGACTCGCGACCCAGCATTTCAACTGCTGGATAATCAATTTCTTCCAGTTTTCTCAGCTAGTAGTAAGGCGACAACGATATAATGATCTATCTGTGGGATAGAATGAAGGGCTTTAAGGCAAAAGGCCTGGGAATATTGAGAAAATTAAGAAAATTGATTGGATGTTTTCAATGGCGAGAAGTACACGTTTCAGCTGTAAATATTGAACAGTCGAGGCGTGTCTTTCCTTGGTAATAAGATGCCAAACAAAGCAGGCAGCGCGGTGGCTCGGTGCCTCACAGCAAGAAGGTCCCGAGATCAATCCCAGGGTGGAGCGGCCTGGGTCCTCCCCGTGTCTGCGTGGGTTTACTCTGGGTACTCCGGTTTCCTCCTGCAGTCCAAAGACACGTGTGCTAGGACGTCGCGTCTTTGTGGATATGAGCGGACCCCACATCAAGCGGGACCTGAACCGCGACGAAAGAAGAAGAAGATGCAAACAAAAACTTATTTTACAGGCATCACCTTTATTAAATGAAACTCAACAAGACTGTCAATGAAAGGACACACTCTCTTTTTCACATATATACACACACACCACTTTGCTTACAGACCTGCTGTTCTGAAGATTAAGTTCCAGCTGAGCCTGAGCTGTGCATTTCATAATGCTCTCATTACTTAAAGGTCCAAAGTCACTGCTCCACTTCTAACCCGGGCACAGGGTGAGGGAGGATAATCTCCTCTTTCCATCAGCCTCCTTAAGGGTCAGCTCAGGCGAGGCCGGGCTGCTTACCCTCCGCCTTAGTCACATGGATACTGATCGACTCAGGTCAGGAATAATGACTTTCAGCACTGGTTAGGAAATCACATGAAACGAAGAAAGGCACACAGCTTATTTCTGCCACGTCACGAGCTTAACGCTCATCTAAAAACGCTACTTTTCCAACTACAGCTCCCGCTTACGGACGCTAAGCCCTCATATGATTGACCAGATCAGACGCAATGCACTTAAAACCCAGTGTGATTGGCACGTCACAGCTGTGTGGAGACCGAAAAGCCAGTGGATGTGTTGCTTTGGATGTTTTTTTTTTTTGCCCCCAGGCAACTTTATCCTACATTTAGATTAGCAGCTCAGAACAGAACGTAAGCCCTGTAGCCCGAAAACAAAAGGACTCCTATTAACAACAAGAGTGGCTTTTCAGCTACGGAAATCCGAAGATAAACAATAATAAGCATCTATACAACACAGGCTTTTTGGGCGAATAATAAACGCGCTAAGCCGTTCGAATCATTATCGAGGCCATTGTTGGAGTAATTAGGCCTCGCTGTTTGTTACAGCATAACAACGGAAACAGGGGTATCGGTGGTACAGAACGAGAGGTGGGACATCTACACTCGGGCAACCCTTCTAATTCATCACTGTCAATGCATGATCAGAATCCACCGAGGGAGGGAGGGAGGGGCACAAATTAACTAGTCTGTACGTCTTGATGAGATGACCAAGCTACAGCATCATGACCAGAGTAACTGGAAAACACATTAGTAGCAAAAAACATGGGAGGAAAAAAAAAAAGAAGAAAAGCAAAGGCTAAAGCAGCACATGAGCCACATAGTTCTTTAGTGCATTCTCCTTTCATTTCAGCCGTAGCTTTTACCTCTTTACTCCACACATGCGGTGTGTATTTATTAATGGATCACTAATGGACATCAAGTGCTCGCTGTAGTGCTACTGCTGCTATGTTATACGCACCGGTCCCTCGCTAGCCGGGAAAAAAAATAAAATACAACAAGCTCTTATGAGGCATAAAGACGTCTTCTTAATTGCTTCGGGACGCCTGCGGAACCAGTCCCCCCTAAGAGCAATAGCCATTCGCAAGCCAGGTCCCCGAAATCTCGAGCCACATCTCGGTAATCCATGGTCACCAAAAGGTGCGATCGGCTCACACTGGCACAGAAACGAACACACAAAAAGCAACGGAAGAAACAAGGACAAATCTCCACGGCGACAGTGATCAAGTGAGATCTCCTGCCAAGCGAGCCGCACTTCCTTCTACGTCCATTAAGCACAGTCTGGAAAAGTGCGGACGGACACCGGCGTCCTCCTCGTCCTCTTCCTCGCTGTCAATCAGCTGAACTTCTCTTGGATGTTCATCAGGCTGTGGTTAGACGTTGCTCTCTTGGCTATGGAGTAATAAAAACAATACAGTCGATTATGGTTAATGGGAGCCACATCGGGACGGGATCGTTTTGGTCCTAATAACCGGCTGGTCCGATTAATCAAACATGCCCTATGTTACAAGACGGGACGTGCTATAAT
>JAUZST010014789.1:0-10475 GCA_034779995.1 Parotocinclus haroldoi
TGTGTGTGTGTGTGTGTGTGTGTGTGTGTGTGTGTGTGTGTGTGTGTGTGTGTGTGTGTGTGTGTGTGTGTCTGGGGGGGATGAAAGAGGCTATTGTGGAAATCGTAGTGAGGCATGTTGCATGCACTTACAAGACCAAGTGGGTGAATTTGCCCCATCAAACCGCATGAATTCCTATGCGTGAGCTAGATTGTGGGGCAAGAAAAGCAGCAGTGTCACTCATTGACTTTGTTTTCCTTTCGGGGGTTCTCAGAACTGCCACGTAAGCCTTGGAATAACGGCGTTTTGTTATTGTTAAAGAATGTGATTTCAACGCATCACTCTTACTGAAACTGCAGATGGTTTGCATTAAATTGAGCGGCAAGCGAGGCTTGTGGAAAAAGCAATTTGTGCAGCGTAACAATGTGGCCGAGAGTCACAGAGGCAAAAACATGGTAGGGTCGTGGTGGGTCTCATTTTCCTGGAGAAGCTGTGGGGTGTAAGGCTTGGTGACTCAGAAGTCCTTGAATGTGAGTGGCGTGTAAAAGACCACCTCGAGAGTGTGATTCAGACCTCTGAGCCTTAATCCAGACTTCTGCTTCTGCTTCAATACAATGCTGACTATTCAAAGCCTCTTCTCGTCTGTCTTTTCTCCATTCTTGTGACTTGGAGGCCATTGATGGATGACAGTCTAACAGTGAAGGATTCCTCGGGCCTGAGGGCTTCCCTGTCCACAATGATGCAACGTTTTTGGGAGGCTAACCCAAGAATGTTATAGAGTGTAGCGTTGCAGGCAGAAAGGAACTCTTGTTGTTGAAAGGCTAAAATCTTGCAGCGACATGAATGCAGCATCGCTTTGTCTCCTGATGAAATGAACATGCCATTATATCATATTTGATCTTTTTCATAGGTTATAATGAAGATACATAATGATTGGGTTAATAATGGAGATACATAATTGACTAATTGAGCAACCACCTAAACATTTTCAGATTATTTATACTTTCTGTTAGAATAACCAAGGCTCCTTAATGGGAAAGTTTAAGCCTGTAATGAGGCCAGTAAAGATGGAATCAAGGCTGAAAACAATATAGTAGTTAACAACAATTATAGTAAACAATACTTGTTCAAAATCACGCACACCAGCTGATAATCAATCGTGTTGTTGTTATATTGCAACACTACTTTGTCGTATCCTCCAGTTCTAGCAGGTTAAATATAATTCATAGCCCAGCATTTCTAATATGGCTAGTATCGTTCCTGTGAAAGAAGAGATGCAGACACCGCGTCCTCTTATTGTGTTTTGGTTCCACCCGTCATCGACCCGGTTGTACACTGTCCTCTAGGCCGTAACAGGAGCTCGCTGAACATAGGTCATGAAAAACCAGCTTTATCTGCCAAGAGAGAGGGATGAAGGAGGGCCACAAGGGAGAGAGGCGATCTATTTTTGACCCTGCTGTATCACATAACGTCTACAGCCTATTTGGTCTTTTGTCAGGTAAAAGGCAGGATATTTTGAGCCTTGTTGTTTCCCCAACTGAACTGTGTTCTCTCGAGATTTACCGGATCGAGTACTGCATCCAAAACCATTTATAGCATTTTCATTCTAAAGTACCTACACGGCTTACAAAAATTAGGAGGTATTTTGAAATGAATGAGAAGCGATTAAGAAGAGAAGTATTTGCATTCCGTTAAACAGTATCATTGAAAAAGAAAAGTCAAAGAAAGTTGTTTGATTGTGCAAATGAGATGCAAACTCAAGTGATTGCAGTAGCAAGTGATATATCCATGGGGGTGAGCATGCTAAACTGGACCAGAGTGCAACGCATTAACTGTTCAGTGGGGTGTACGGTCACCAAAGACTGTCAAAATACACTCACAGTAATGGGGCATGGACACGATCAGATTGTCCAGCAGTTTCTGTGGGATCCTCTTCGTCTTCATATTGGAATAATCTCCTAATTTGTGTGAGCGGTGTAGTTACTGTTATTATTATTAATTATAAGGTTTTGTTACAGTCTTGGGCACTTCTGATCAAATACGATGGAGATTAACACAAGTTCTGCACAGAGCAAACTTAAATATTACATATTCTGGAAATTTTAATGACCAATCTCCCCAAATTGTGGTGATTTCAATGCCATGATCCTGAATTAGTGTAAGTGGGTTGATCTGGTACTGATATTTAAGTTCCAGAGCAATTCTATTAGGCATGTTGTATAATATATTATTGAATGTTCACTACATTATATGAACTCCATTGAGAAATGCATACTAATCAGACTGGGACTGTGTATTGTCTCAAACTCTAGTACAGATTGTTACAGAGACGTTGTACATTTGTACATTTTCCTCTGTGTAAAAAGGATTAGCTTTTTGACTCTTGGAATCTCCTCAGTATGATCACTAGCGTGTTGTGATGTGATCCGTCCTGTATAAATTGGCTCGTGAAGTGTACGTGAAATGTGAGGAAGTCCACCAAAGTAGAGGGATTCCCACTCTTGCGCCGTCCGTGGCCTCGTTATGTGCTTTTCACTTTCTCACACAAATTGTGTTTCCTTATTCTTCCTGTCTCCATTGGGAAAAGAAAATCATTTCTTACTGGAATGTCCTTTTTTTTCTGGAAGGCCTTTGGTGGGAAAAAGAGGAGCTCTATATGTGTGTTTGAGCGGGAGAAGCAGCAGTGCTCATTCATCTTTCTTTTATTTTTAGCCAAATCCGTCAGGCCTGACAGGCATGTAATTCAAGCCAACACTGAGCTCCAGAGCCCCCTCTGCCTCTGTTAAGTTTGAACTACCTCTTTCAGTGCATTGCTCTGTCACCGTCGTTCCCATTGAGCACCCACTACAGATGATATGGTTTACTTCTTCTGTTAAGGCAATTTTGGCCTATATGGTACATAGTTATTGATACATTCTAAGACAATCTTAGTTCATTTAGTTTCTCTGTTGCTTTGATTTATTTATTTGGTTGTTTAGTTAATTATATATCACATACGTATTTGCACCCCCCTTTTCATGATTATATTTAAGTCATAGCTTACGTCCTTATGTGCAGTGATATAACGAAAAACAATCGTGCCTTCCAGTCAGGTCAGGTATAACATGAAGGTTTGCCTGCCTGTGTTTGAGGGAGGAGTGTCTGCCAACCTCTGCCCAACTTGAGAAGGACTGGCATTCTATTCAGACTGGCAATGCACCAGTGTTTTCATGGAATTGGTGCTGAACCTCCCGTAACCTTGTTGAAGCGAGGTTTAAATGTGGATAATAATAATAATAATAATGATAATAATAATAATGATATTAATGATTGTTATTGTTGTTATTATTGATTATTATAATACAACTATTACAATAATTATTATTATTTCCATAGAGTTGGTTTCTCTCACAGGATCTGCCAGCCTTACAATTAAATGCAGCATCCCTGAAATGGCTACCAAACGCATTTGGAGAGGCTCTAAAATGCATAATATGAATTTCATGATTTCATTATTAAAGTTTGAAGGTTATGGCACATCGTTCGGTGAGTTCATGGCCTGGTTGCCATGCAGAAATCTGATTATTGCATCACGACTCATGTATACCTGGAGCATTCCCGTTCAGAGATATCTCGATATCCCTTTAGTGTCTGGCATCTATTATATGGCCTTGTGCTCTCTGGGAAAGTCTGAGTTGAACTATATCCCCCTGCAGACCTCTGGATCTGTTGAGTCATATGAGATCATGTACAGAGACAAGCTACATTCCACGAGAGAGAGATAGAGAGAGCAGAAAAGAGAGAGTGTCAGATGAAGGGAAAGGGGTGAAGTTTGAAAGACTGAGCAAGAGAGATAGAGCCAGAGTGGTGGCACGCTTCCCAGTGGGTCTTGTATAAGGTAATGTCTAGTGTGTATAAAGGGGAGGGACAAATTTCCCCGATTTATTTTAACACACACCAGAGAGAGGGCATGGGAGGGGATGAGGTGACGGCCAGCACTCCCCCTCTCTCTATTCGTTTACCTTTCCCTCTTTTTCTTTCCTTCCCAGTCTGGCGTCCACAGCAGACAACAGGAACATAGAAAAGCAAAGCGGGAACGAGCCCAAATAAGCAAGAGGCAAGTGTTAATTCCTGCATGCTGCTGTCTGTGTGAATAGCTGCGTTAGCATGGCCCGGCCGTTTCGCCACTGAAGCCTGGCAGATAGCTATAATGTTACTAATTCAGCTCTCCACACCAGAGCCCTAAGATGGCCTTGTGCTAGCCAAGCTGCAGTGTCATGTTTCCTTCCAGCTGCAGAGCCTTATTCAGGCTGTAAATACAGCGCGGTGTGATGAGATGAGTCATGCATTGCAGTGGCTGCAACCTGATCTGTATCAGATGTCTAGCAGGTCCCGTGACTGAAATAGATTGTGGAGATGCAGAATGTTTCTGAGATGGACAGAGATCTGTCAGAGCACTTCACCATGGGCTCTCTGTAGATGTCATGGTTTTCAAGTGTTCTCAATTTGTTTTTTTAATTTTATATCATTTGATTGAAGCAATTAGCCATGTAGATACGAGTTATTTTCCATACGACTTATTCATACATGCATTCGAATCCAGCCAAGTTGGAAAAAGCATGGCGTAGCAGCTCCAGGGTCCCCAATTTGTGGTATTTGTTTGTTGTCCACATATAAGCATTGGCTTCCTTTGTCGCCCTAGGCTTGCTCAATTTGCGATTGGCCTTTTAAGATAATATAATATTGTGTACTCACAAGCTAAAGTGCTGAGGAACAGTGCATTTGTTGACTAGAGATTGTTAGTGCAAGTTTAATGGTTATTCAGCTTAGGTCCTCAGTCATCACTCAAAGGTAGTGAGACATTTTGAACCTGATTGCCAAGCTTATGGCTTGAAATTGTGCGATGTGCATAGAAGGGATTCACCAGTGCCAATTTAGGTAACGGTATAAGCATTATTTGGCTGGCAATATTTGAATTGGAATGGCTTTTGAACTCACAGCCACAGTTTCTATCATAAATTCACTGGAGTACATGAACCTGTTCTGAGCATGTCGGTGTGAGGTTCATTAGCCTCTGATATGTCCTTGAGAAGGACATGAGAGCTCTCTAGACACTCAGAGAAGTGTGTGTGTGTGTGTGTGTGTGTGTATAACTGCATGCATTTTGTCCCTGGGTACATTAGGACATGAAAGCAGGTTAAGGAGAAATGGGGCAAAGGCGTACAACCCACTTTTAGTCTATATTTGATCATGTAAGTAGCAAAAATATCCAGAGACTCACTCCTTATTACTTTGCAAAACAAAATGGTTTTGAGGTACAAAAAACATTTAAATCTTCAAATTGCACCTAATCACATGAATATCTTCCTAAAAAAGAAACAGTCTGTAAGTCAGTTAAAAGATTTTGGTGTCAGGAATCATACGCTTCTATAAGCTGTTTCCATTTCTCCCTTGTTCTTGCGTCACATGTCACATTAAGGTGCTCCATTCCTCACTGGTTCACCCCCAGCATAGTCTCACCCGTTGTTTAGCTGAAGAGCCGCCATTTTGGACGACTGGTTTTAACGTAACGTAAATAAGACACAGTGCCAGATTTGAAATATTCAAATCTGACAACAAATTAAAAGTCAAACATAATACAATTTATTAGACAAACAAGAGTATCGTTACAGATCCACCAACAACTTCTAACATCGCATCATGGTGATCCAAAGCCCAGAAGCCCCCAACTGTGTCTTTGTGTCTTTTTAACAGGCAGCTCCTCATACAGCATTAGGGATTATATAAAAGTAGCATGACATAGGACCTTTAAAATAAAGCAAGTAATGTGATAAAAAATTCAGCTGCAATCACTGAAATAAAAAAAAAAATCTGACAGTCCTAATAGTTACATTTCGATTATTGTATTGTTTGATTTTTTTTATACTGAACAATAAAACCTAGACGTTCAATTATGTTGTGAATTTTGTAAATATGACCTCAAACACCATCAGATCAAGTACTAAATGTAGACAAGGAGAACCCAATTAAATGAATTGAACAAACACTTTGTACTTGGTCATTTATTGATTGAGGAAATAGATCCACTATTAGATATCTTTTTGCAGCACGATTATGTTTACCTTTGCTGTTTGCGGTGTGTACCTGGTATGACCCCCTTATGCAGCCATAACTGCAACTAAATGTTTCTGGTAGCTTCTGATCAGTCATGCACATCAGCTTCGTGGAATTTTGGTGTATCTCTCCATACAGAACAGCTTCAACTTTGGGATTTTGGTTGGTTTCCTCACATTAATTGTTTGCTTTAGGTCTTTAGGCCTCAAGACCTTGACTTGACCATTCCAACTTTGCTCTTCTTTAACCAATCTTTCGCAGAATGTCTTGTGTGCTTCGTGTGTCGTTGTCTTGCTGCATGACCCACTTTCTCTTGAGGTTCAGTGCACAGACATATGTTCTGACATATCTCCTCTACGTTTCACAGATAGGACAAAGTTCTTAGGCTGGAGTGCAGTATTTTCCTTTCTCAAGACTTAATGATTCTCATTTAAACTCGATTCTATTTCCAAAAATAATTTGAAAATTATGTTTTTCCTCTTTTGTTCTGGCTATTCTCATGATCATGAAACTGCAGGTGGGCACCTATGTTGTTATTGGAAAGCAATGCTCCTTGAGAAACTGCCACACACACAAGTTGTTATTCAGTGTTCACCTGACAATGGATTTATGTAGAAGTTACACTGGGTTACATTGCTTTTGGGGTGATCTTTTTTCTCACTCCTGATGCAGATAAGAACTGAATTTCCCAAATGTGTACACACTCTGTGTCTAGAGATGATTTTGGAACGTATTCCATCCTGATAAGCAAAATCAAACAAACATTTTTTTTATTTATTCCATGCCACTTCCAAAACATGCTTTATGAAGAACTGCCTTGAAAGTTCCCTGTTTACAAACAAACACTCTTAACTAATAGATATTTCATAGTTATCTCTAAAGTGTTTAAAACCTGTAGGCACCACTGCAGGTCAGTCATGACCTCATAGACAAAGCACAAAGTGAATTTAACAGGGTCTAATAGAACACTTAAGCAGTTAAGCAGTTTGCTTCATAGTAGATTGGGCAAAGGTTTAATGTCCGATACCCTTCCTGACCACCAACTGCTGTGTTGCAAAGAACATCCGGGCCTAAATCCAGCGTCTCTGATGCTGCTGTATCCAACAGCTGACTTCCCACTGAGGCACCAAGGCTGCTATGGGTAAATTCCTACCTGGCTCCTGTATATTCACAACCCAATATATGTTTTTGATGTCAGACAAAATATTGGGTCAAGAGGCCTGAATAGTTCACCTGCCTGTGGATTTAGCCTCTGTGAGGCTTTACCTCTCTAATGTTATCAGAATCTCATTTGTTGTACGTTCCATGGCATGCATGTGCTTTACGATAGTGGGTTAGATGTTAGATGTACCATAAAAGGAAATTGGATATTGAGAGTTCAGATAACAGGGTTTGCCTACAACCATTCCACTAAAATGTACTGAATTTATAAAATATTGTTATTAAATGACTGGTTACTGACAGAATGTAAGCCTTTTTAAAAATATGAGAATGTAAATAGTCACAGGCATTGCTGCTGCTGACTGGTGTACTCGCTTTACCAAATTCCTATGCTTGTGGTCATCATACTTACTTTCCTAGTGCACCATGCTTGTTTCATGTCATCTTTCCACTTTATTCAGTGTAGGCTCCTTCATGTTAGTGTCTGTTTGAATCATGGCATCTGGGTAGCTAAGGGTCAAGGCACAACCCACATAAGCCATCACACCACATTAAACTGTCTTAAAAATGACACTAGGTATTCATTTGTGGGCTCTCTACACTGCTTTGGTCCCTAAATGACAGACGTTCTTACCACAGTGGTGCTTGTTCCTCTGTAGTTCTATATTAGCAAGCTCATAATGCTCATCTTTAATGCGCCCTTTTGTTCCCTTATCCATTTTCACCGATTTCTTGTATGTCTTGTACATTTCTAACTGACTTTATGGATTGGCTTTAAATGATTTTAAAGGGGACATGCTTTTGTATTTCCACTTGAATCTCTACTGCACATTAAAGCCTCCAAGCATGAAAAAAACATCTATCCATTTTCCGTAAGTCATTTAAAAGATTTTGTTGTGAGGAATCGTATGATTCTACCAACCGTTTCGATTTCTCTCTTATTGTTTCATCACATTAAGGGGCACTACCCCTCACCGGTCCACCCTCGGTTCTACCCACCCATTAGTTGCTTCTCCATCAGAATCGAGAATTGCTGCGATAATTGAGAATTTTTAACTCCACCATATAGCACGTTAAATAACACCTATCAGTCCCTGCTTGCAGGGAAAGGTGGCATGGCATCACATTCTTGTCACTTCAGAGGGAGTAAATTAATTTGAATTATTTTATTTGGTAAAGTTAATAAGACTGTGATCCTAGTCTTAAAAAACATTAGAATTTTATTTAACCTTATGTATGTATGTATTTATTTATTATTTATATTGGCTCACCACTGTGAACCCAAGTCTTCGAGTCCCAGTGTTGGGTTTCAGCTGTGTTGGTTATCAAATGTGAGGGAAATAAGAAAGGAAGACTAGTTGAGAGGCCATCCCAGAGCACTGCAGTATCAGCCCTTTCCAGGCCTCGTGGTGGACTGTCATCCTGTCATCTTGTCATCCTGTCTCAGTCAATTCAGGATTCATGGGATGCAGACTAATGGAAGGGGCACTAGTCCATCACTCAAGACTCAGAAAGCTTTATAGCATGGTGGGAATCCTCTGCTTGAAGCCCAACCCAGTTTTCAGGTGGTAATGTTTCTGTTCGGTTTTAGTTCTGTTTTTAATTATACTGCTCACAAAAATTACTTCCCCTAAATCCCTAACTGTGAGCAGTGTATTTCTTTGCAGTTATTTACCACTTTTGTTCACCAAAATCAACACAAAGTGGACTATTACTGATATAAGTGCTGTTGTGTTTATTGAACAGATAATTGTAGGAAATTTTGTAATATAATTGACATTCTATGGCAGTTTTATATACTAGTATTGTGGGATATTTATTAAGATCTTTTATCTATTATAAATCTTAGCTCCCTAAAATCCATTTTCGTTTTGTTTTGTTTTAGGTCCAGTACAAGTTGTGGCTATAAATTATTTTATATTAATTATTTTTATAAGTTCAAAAGTTTTAATTTTGAACAGGCAATATAACGGCTGCGAGGTCCTATCCACTGGCACAATAATAAATCATGCAGGAACAATAAAACTGTTCACCCTGTAACAGTTCAGTGGTCACACCAGAGTTCTGTTCATTTTAGTTCTGTTTATATAGTACTTTTAACAAGTAAATGAGCAGCCATAACTCATGGGCACCCCTGGTCACACACACACACACACAGACGTAACGCCCACCTTGAATAATGACGAGGCTTGGGAGCCTCTGGTAAGGTGAAAACATTCAGGAAACTAACATTCAGACCCAGCACAAAGTGTAGTCTTAACATCAGGTGACCCAACTGAACACAACTTAGAACCTGGCAGACACTGCCAGAGGCAGGATATGGACCAGGGTGTTTCAACAATTTTGTTCATGTCCTGCCAATGGTGTGACCTGCTGCTTTTAAAAGTTGGATTTGCTATGATGCTTCGTAGTGAATTCCCCCAAAAGGGGCAGTATGGGAAACAGTGCTTCTTACATTTACTTTGATTTTATTCATTGCAGACTGTATGAACCCGAGATATTTTACATTTACATTTACAGTATTTAGCAGACCCCCTTATCCAGAGCGACTTACAAAAGTGCTTTAAGACATCAGTAACATAATCTATTCCTATGAATCAGGAATCTAAACAAGAATACACTTCTGAAACGGTAAAGGTTGTGTGGTTTTAAGAGACAAGGAGGGGGGAATTAGTTAAGGTAAGAGTGGAATAAATGGATCTTCAAGCGGCGTTTGAAGAAAACCAGAGACTCAGCTGTTCGAACATTGAGGGCAAGTTCATTCCACAACTTAGGAGCCAAAACAGAAGAGTCTAGATGCATGTCTTCCTCGTCCCCTGAGAGACGGGGGACCAGTTGAGCAGTGCTGTTATGGGCTAGTTATGCATTATATATGATAAAAAAAACTGCCCAGCCATTACAAAAATGTATATTTACAACTTTTCTTTGGAATCTGTTGCAGGCCTAAAATGCAGGAATAGCTGTTTATTAACTAATCAATTGAAGTCAAAGTAAATGTGGGAAATGGGCATTTCTATACTGTCCCAGCTTTTTCTGATTTGGAGCTGTAGTTTCCAAAGATAAGTTCTGGTGTTATTCATGACACTGGAGTGGAGGTTGCACTTCATACTACAGTACACTATTTGGGAATCCATTACTACAAGTACATGTACAGGTATAGCATAAAATCACCCGGTAATCTAATATTTGTGAGCAGTGTTATACAACATTCATACCTCTAAATTACTACCGCTTGGGGGGCC
>JAUZST010014790.1:0-10474 GCA_034779995.1 Parotocinclus haroldoi
AGTGCAGTACATTTTGGGTGAGCAGACCTGGATTGAATACTGGCCCACCAGGGAGGAAGGTCAAACACCAGAATACAAAGACAAATACATCGCCATCAGTTCATTTGCTCAAGCTCTGGCTGACTTTGGATGCACTACATAAACACTTCTGATTTTTATGCTTTTCTGTTAAGTAGTCAAACATTCCTTTCACAAAATGTTTTTAAATTACGTTCTTTCACATCCTCACAGAAACTTGATATATTGTACTATTCTACATAACCAACATGTGATGTGAAATAAAAAAGAAACAGTCAATAAACTGCCTTACTGTTGTATTTTTATATTGCTGTTACTCCACAGGGTGTCTGGACTCTCCCTTAGAGTCAGGGTGAGAAGCTCGGTCATCCAGGAGAGACTCAGAATAGAGCCGCTACTCCTCCGGCATTGAGAGGAGCCAGTTAAGGTAGTTTGGGATCTGGTAAGGATACCTCCTGAGCGCCTCTCTAGGGAGGTGCTTCAGGCAAGTCCAGCTGGGAGGGATTGCATCGCCTCGGTAGAGCTGGTGGAGGTGGCTGGAGAGAAGGAGGTCTGGGCCTCTATCCTTAGGTTCTATTCTTTTTCCTCCACATAATGAATGTTCCTTTGTCTGCCCTGGGTTCGATCCCAACCTGGTGTCTCAAAAAGTTATTGAATATAACTGTGACCTAGCGCAAACTAGTGGCTGATATACAAACTACAAGCACAAATATAACACACCCGATAGCTATGCACAGTTTAACGTCGTCATTACATTCTCGGAAACCGGATTTTGACCGAAATAAACACTGACTACAGATTACTAATAATCATATGCAGCAACGCCCTCATCTATGGTCCTGAGTCAAAGAGGCCAGAGGGGCCAGAGACCAGAGGGTGGGCTGTATAGGGCGCAGTGAGCCACACTCACATGTCGCACTGTCCAATAGGCTTCACTTCATAGATGACTTGAAGCGGCCGACCCCAGTGCGTAGACAGTTCAGCGAGATCCACAGATGGTGTGGCAGGCCTTTTGATGTATTGTTAAATGCCGGAGGGCCCAGCCGTCTCCCATGAATTATTCCAGGATGCTTCCAGCCAGGCATCCTTGGACAAGTCCTCAGGGATAGACTGTAGCACCCCTTGTGCTGCCTTGCTGTAGGGATGGTGAGACTTTAGGCTGCCTGGTGGAGCAGATGTCATGGCTTTGTGCAGGATGTGCCAGTCATACTTCTGGGCTTTTCTTGCCAGAGTAAGAATGCTAGAGCTGCTTGCCAGAGGTAGCTTCATTTCATCGGACACTGGCCGGCGTGTTTCCTGCGAGGCCTGGCAGGTAGAACACAGGGGTGAGTTCCAGACAACCAGTGCACTGTTGAAGGCAGTGTCTGCCTTGTTCACATGTAGGCTTCTGATTCAATCAGGGGCTCAGTATTTGACTACGGGTAGGACAAGGACAAGAGCTCGCGAAGATATGCAAAAGATCTGATGGGAAGCTCCCCAAGTCGTACCTGCCAGGCGGTGGATGAGCAAGACCCTTGCTATTACCTTGGGCTTCACCTCATCCTGGTCAGGTATAAGCGTGCACCGAGGTACTTGGGTGGAACTTTGTTGGAACTCTAGGCAGGTGTTGTTTATCTGTGAAGCCCTGCAAACAGCTGCTTACCAAGCATTCATTTGTTCTCTGAGTTGTTTTTGAAGGCTTTCCCTGAGGCTTCCTGTACAACAGCCATCACACTTTGGTATTTGTACATTATTCAGGCTTTCTGAGGCATTCTTTGTGTCACACACACTAGCTGTGAAGCGGACCACACCCACTCACAAACACACCTATGATCACCTATCTTACTGATTATTCACACCGGTTGCTCATTAGCGCCACCCTTTTTATACACGCTTGCTCAGGTACTCTCTGCTGATTCACTCGTTCATTCCACCCAGTTTTGAAGCGTTCCTCTTTGTTAGTTTTCCGTTGTGCCTTACCGTGTTTTTACTCCCGTTTCCGTCTTCCGACTTCGATTCTCGCATCACGTTTTAGACGATTTAATTAAAGATTCTGTTTCGCCGAGCTGCATTTGTCTCCGCTTTCTACGAGGCGTTACACTTTGAGCTGTTTTATAAATGTTATTCGAAATGTATTGAACATATCTGTCATTTGTACTGGGTGATTCCCTGAGGTAAACCCGAGGCGAGCTTGTGGGGTAACTAGAATGTTCAAAACATATACATTCCTACACAGAGCCCAATAACATTTCATTCATTTGAACAAGTAGTTAGTCTAATTCTATGCATCAGTACCAGACGAAAATTAGCTTGTTTTTTGTTTTTATGAAATTTCCTCTCTCTGACGCATCAGTGTTCTCCGAGTCTTTAGGCTATGCCCCTTGCCTGTGCTTTGCTTTACTGCCACCTACTGGACAGTGCGGTTTCTTTTGTTCATCTATTCAGCCCGTTATTCAGCATCCAATTTCAGGATGTTCTTATATTATTATATTATATATTATATTATAACACCCAGTATGTCTTTTACAGTAGGCTTTAGTTATATGTGCTTAACCTAAATATTGGCATTTCCTCCCCTTTGTAACAATTAAACAACCCGGAAAGTGACAGTGTCACACCCACGGACTCCCCGTGTGACCAAACCCAGCCTTTCACACGTTCACCGTCAGCATCTTTATGATTACACACACCTGGGCCTCATTACCGTTATCAACACACACTACTTATACCGCTCACTTTCACTCACACTCTGCTAAGCATCTTGGCTCTCTCGTTCGACTACGACTACGATTTTGCCTTCCGTTTATCATTTAAAAAAAAGTCTGCACGCTGCGTTTGAGTCTGCCATTCGTTGTGCAAGCGTAACAGTCAGGTAGATGCACAAGTGCTTTTCTAAGCTCTGAGAAATTGCTTGTTAATATTTAAGTCACTTAGCCCTAGCATTAATGCTACCAACATCCAGTACCTGTACTGGTGTACAATGTGTGCCATGCAAAATAATCATGTCAAAATCATTAAGACATGTTATTGACTTGATTTGATATTATTTTATTGACACCAGAAAAGCAATTTGTTGACCGTTTTTAATTTTACATCACACTTTCGCTTACGCAGAACATTATCATGGTAGGATATGATAGCAAAGTGTTTGCTGCCGCTATTATTTAAAAACATATATTGCTCAATGTGGTATTAATTTGAACATTTAATAGAAGAAATGATCTGATGTCTTTATTTAGGGCATCCATTATTCGCCAGATTTCTAGCGAATTTGACGATGTCATTGTACCCGTCTCTGCATTCTTTTGTTTCACATTCCTCCATATTGGGCCAGAATTCAATCCAGGTTTGATCACCCAGGATGTGCTGCACTCTGAGAACAACAACGGACAGAAATGAGGCTCCACATGTACAAGCTAATCAAATCCAAAAATCACATCGCTTTAAAATCTCCACTTACCTGTCTTTTGTCTTTGAATGGTCAAAGCTTTGGCCCATGATAAGGTACGTTTTTCCTTCCGTTAGATTGTAATACCCTCTGCAGTTAGCATGACCAAAGAAGATCCTCTCCTGATCCTGCACACCTGGGTCAGAACCTACAAAGAAAAAGCACAGGCCTTCAGTTGTTGAGCCAGAAGAGTTTGAACGGCGAGCAACTATTAAACAGTAACCAAACCAAAAGCGAGTTCAAACTGCACTCTGTATGTACTTGTAGAACATTAAATCCCACCTTCTTTTATGACTTCTTCTATCTTCATCGTGTACAGGTCGGTGGTTTGTGATTGTTCCATTTTCATGACTCTCGTTTTGTAAACTTCAGAATGAACGGATGAATAAAAATCACTCACGCCTTTTAATATCATAGATACCACAATGGAACAATCCCAGAGCTGTTGGAATTTACCGTAATCTATGCCGTATTCGCATGCTTTTGTTTCCCGATCACTGTCTGTGATGTTCTGTTTCTTCTGGATGCTGCAGTTTTCTGGGACGGAAGTAAAACAATAAAATGACTCAGTATATTGGGAGTTAAAAAGCACGTACAGAAGAAACTCAAACTGTGTAACCTCATCTGCATCAGATAGGGAGATGAGTGGAAGATGGCCTTTATCACACCTAGTGGGCACTACGAGTATCAGGTCATGCCCTTCAGCCTTATGAACGCCCAGGCCATCTTCCAATGCTACCTGAACAAGGAAGGAAGGCATTGGACAACTACGCTTATGTCTACCTTGACAACATACTGGTATTTAGCTCTACCCCGGAGGCCCACATTAAACATGTGAGACGGGTCCTCCAGCTTCTACTGCAACTCTTCGTGAAGCTGGAGAAATCCACCTTTCACATGGCTGAAGTCTCATTCCTGGGGTTTGTGGTCTCCCAAGGGACGCTGGACCCGGCCAAGGTCATGGCTGGTAAGGCCTGGCTGGTCCCCACCTCGAAGCGTCAGGTGCAGAGGCTCCTGGGCTTCACCAAATTTTTCTGGAAGTTTATCCGGAGCCTCAGCTCCGTCGCCGCGCCTCTCTTAGACCTGACTGGGAAGGTCCCCTTCCGTTGGTCCAGTAAAGCTGAGGTCTCCTTCGACCGGCTTCGAGGGCTCCTCGCCAGCGCCCCTGTCTTACGCCTGCCCAACCCCGTAGAGCCATTCATCATGGAGGTGGACGCCTCCGAGGTAGGGGTGGGAGGGATCCTCTGCCAGAGGCTTCCCTCAGATAGGGGAATGCACCCATGTGCCGTTTTCTCCCACTGGCTGACACCTGCTGAACGCAACTACCCGGTGGGAGATAGAGAGCTATTGGCCGTCAAGTTGGCCTTGGAGGATTGGCGGCCTTGGCTGGAGGGATCCCGGCACCCATTTGGGTGGTGAACCGACCACAAGAATCTGGCGTACATTCAGCAAACCAAAAGGCTGAACGCCAGGCAGGCGCGGTGGTCCCTTTTTTCAGGTGCTTCCACTTCACTCTGTCGTACCGCCTGGGTACGTCAAGCCGGATGCCCTCTCACGCCTTTGGGAGCCTGACAATTTCTGGACCCAGACTAAGCCCATCTTGCCCCCTGGCCAGATCTTGGCTCCCCTGTCCTGGGGAATAGCTAGGGCGGTTACACGGGCTTAAGCAGCTGAGCCAGACCCAGGAGGCAGGCCACTGGGAAGACTCTTAGTGCCATCATCACCTCTTGGGCCAATAAATTGCTGTGGGTGGAATTCGCTTACAACACCCTGCAACGTTCGGCCAACGGCAAATCTCCCTATGAGGCACAGTTCAGCTACCCCTACACCACCCCCACCCCCATTCCCCAGAAAGGAACCCAACATTGAGGTTCCCTCTGCGTCACAACATGTGTGCCATTGCCGCATGGCCTGGCAGAGGGCCATACAGCTCCTCAAACCCTCCCAGAGGGTAGGTAAACAACAGGCAGACCGTCGCCCGGGCCAGTGGGTCTTCCGTTTCATCAAGGACCTCACTATCAGGGGCACCTCACACAAATTGGCACCCAAGTTCGTAGGTCCATTCAAGGTGGTTAGGCGTATCAACCCGGTGTCGTACAGGTTGGACTACCAGCCAGAATGAAGGTCCACCCGACCTTCCACATCTCGCGGCCACGACCCTTCACCTACACCAATCCTACACCACCTCTGGGTCTACGAATCATCCAGGGGCCCCAGCCTACAATGTCTGCCACCTGCTGGATAGCAGGCAGGTCCAGGGGAGCACCCAATATCTGGTGGACTGGGAGGGCTACAGCTCAGAGGAGCACTCGTGTTCCCGCATACCCCATTTTGGATCCCACCCTGATATGGGAATTCTCAGCCGACCTTGGTCCTTCAGGAGAGGCCCCTGGATGGGGTACTGTTAGGAGACTCACTGCGTCTTTCCCTCCGCCCCGCCGTCATCCCAGTTCGTTGTTACGGAGCGATTAATGAAACTGGTTATATTCCCAACTTTGATTGACGACATGATTAGGATCACCTGGGGCTCTTATTATTTAAACGCGAGTTCCAGCACGCCTCGGTGCCACGTCATCACGCATTGTTGATTGCTGATTGATCGTCAGGGTTTCCTTTTTCACTTTGCTCGGCTGTGCCACCCGCTTTGGGACGCGCCTCGAAGCAGCTTATTTCTTTCTGTACCTTGGAGAGCCTTTTGCTCTACCTTTTTGGTTCTTCCCGTTTTTCGTCCCCCACGTCGCGCTATCCCCCGTCCCCGCATCCTTGGGTCCTCTATTACATGATCCCCCCATAACATGATCTGTGTTCAATAGTTCACGCACCTTCAGCACAAAGGCACACGCCCTCCTGTTCACTGCACAGTCTGCTGAGAGCGCCACCTTCCTTCACAGGATGGTAATACTTTGTACAGCGCCTATCTGAAAAACACAAATCCACAATTAGTGTACATGTGGGCGTCATGACTCGTGGTTTGGTGGTGTTCTTGGTCAGGGATGAGTTTTGTTAGTCTCTCTGTCCAGAGGACTAGAGATTTCCAGAATTTCTCTCCAGGTCTAGCGGGTTTGGTCTGAACTAGAATTATAAAGAAGCGTCCAGGGCAAACAAAAAATACGCTAAAAATATTAGGACGCATCAACAGCAAGGCATTTTGGCACCTACTGTGCTTCCCAAGCCTTCCTGTCTCTCACCTGGGGAGTAGAACTCGTACACGGTCACAGCAGCAGGTTGAATCATGTCCACCTTGAGCACTTGG
Organism: Parotocinclus haroldoi; assembly: GCA_034779995.1. Lineage (NCBI taxonomy): Eukaryota > Metazoa > Chordata > Actinopteri > Siluriformes > Loricariidae > Parotocinclus > Parotocinclus haroldoi. The sequence continues at coordinate 6,699 of JAUZST010014790.1, forward strand.
TGCACTCTGAAAGCTATTTTCTCCAGGGAACGACGAGACACCTGATGGGGGGTGAAAACGAGAGAAGCGATTTTACCTGAAATGGGAAAATAATCAAATATCTGGTATTGATATAAGGACATACCTTATCTAAATAAATGATGAGGGATCCTCGTTCAGAAAACTGCTTATTCAGCTCAAACCTCTGAAAGTACCTCTCTTTCCCAGTGGATAGCTAACATGAAAATAGCAAAGCATCATCTTGTGAGTATATACAGGCTCTCTGACTTCAATCAGGAACGATTATCTTTTTAGTGTTTTTAAGTCGTCGAGGTTTCAGTGAATAATAAAGCGTTACGTAAGATAGGGACATCCAAATCCACCTAATTCACTAAGAATTGGCGGACGTACATACCGGACAGGGTTCCACAAGAAAAGCCACCCATGATTCATATCCAGACCCTGAGGAACTGCTGTTTCCAGCAGGTGGTGCTTCCCTCTGAGTCTTATAATAATGTATTATTAGGAACCCTGCTGCTTAACTCAATAGCCTTTGTTCTTCCTGGGTTCTGACAGACGTACCACAACAAAACAGCATAAATAAACAAAACACAGAAAACACAACTCGTGAAAAATGCTGCAGAAAAACAATTTGAAATATAAAATAATAGTAAGAAAGACAACCAAAATACAGAAAGCAACAACATCTTGATAATGCACCATAGTACTAGTATAGCTGTAAGAACCTATTTACCTCAATAATCGTTACATTTGTTAGGTAGTAATTTTATAATTGAGTGAAAAATATTGCCTTTGCTGAAGTTAATAAAGGATATTTCATATGATCAGAGTGGGATTAATCACATTATCATCCTTTAGAACCATATTTAATCTATCTTTACTGAGGGTGCTGATAGATCAGACTTTAGGATTTAATGATTAGTTATAAACATTAGTTATAAAAAATGTTTCTTCTCCCAAGTTTCTCCTTACTTCCTTGAGGTCCTGTTGATCCACAACGAAACCTGTCAGCAAACCAATATCCAGAATGGTCATGGTGGCGTCTTTCTGTGACTCCTTGTAGCTGTATAGGAGATCAGAACCATGCAGAATATTAATACAGCAATCCTAAAACCAAAATAAACAAACAGGGGTGTAGCTCTGCACTGCCCTGTACTTACAGGTACTCAATGGTGAGCAAATAGGTTTCTTCGTTCTTTGTTTCTGTCGTGAGAAATGGAGGCATTACAGCAAGAAAAAGTCCAGGAAAGTGAGTGAGGGGTAAATCTTACTGTGTTGTTTTTCCATTTTGACAGAGAGTGAAAACATTTGGCAATCCTCTGGCTTCTCGGCGGGCCTAGCATAGTAAAGCGTCATTACCTTTTTGAGAAAAACATAGGAGATTTCATTTTTAAATGTCGGATAAAGGGATTTATAACTAAATATTTGGTGGGAAAAACTGCTTTGACGTAGAAAATTAAGCAGTTAAAACAGTTTTAACTACTTTTACAGTTACCTTGAGAATTCCAGCACCCGTACCCTTAGCAGTTACATTAAATCCTTGCATAAGTTTGATCTGTAAATGTGGTAGACAAAAACACGATCAGACATTGAGCAGAAAATAACTTGAGGCTGGCTGGGTACAAAATCTCCCACCTTGTCTGAGCGTGTGATGTGGGCGTTGCTCTTTGAGATGCTCCATCGAATGGGAACACTGCGTCCACTCACGACCACTTCCACATCTAAGTCTAAATACTGGGCTTTCTTGACCTGTTTGTAGTATTCAGCCACAGCTTGGAACACCATGATGGTGGCCTGGACAGGAAGAAAGAACCAAAGACAAAATCTAAAGTATTATTTTAATTTATAAAGTATTATTCTTACTATATTTCAGGATCAAAATAGTAATTATTTAAATGGGAACAATGTCTTTAATTAGGAGCTATTGTGTAATAGCAAAGTATAGATATGCATTCTAGTAAGCAGAAAAGATCGTCCTAAAACTTTGACAGTTGACCAGATGTGTCAAAACATCATGATGACCTCTGAAGCTGGTACAAATCCATTGTCAGCAGACAGGTTATGTTTTGAGATCAAGCACATTGTACAGATCCTTGGTTGTACTGAGATCTGGGAAACCATGGGACTTGGAACCATTGTAATACAATATAATAAAACCTATGGACATTTACATTTAAGGCATTTAACAGATGCTCTTATCCAGAGTAACTTACAACTGATACAGTCTTACAATCCAAGCTGTTGTGGATTAAGGTTCTTGCTCAAGGACCCAACTGTGGCAGCTTTGAGGGATTTGAACCCTGAACCTTCTGATCCACAGTCCAGTACCTTAACCACTAGGCTATCACAGTCAAACTCGGAATTATCCTCAAATTATGAACTACCTCAACTTGTGTATCAGATTTTGATTCACGTTTGTTTTCGTGGTTTTGTTTAACCGGTTTTGTGTACTCACTTGGGTGGTTCCATGGCCTCCATAGGGACTGCTTTGTCTGTTGAGCCAATTTACAGCCTTCCCTGCTGCATAATACTCCCTGGCCTTTACCAGAGCCAGAATAGCATAGGCTGTGGCCTCCCGAGTAAAGTGATGGTTTCCAGGAACTTGCCAAAAAACACCTATTAAGAAGACAGAGTAGTAAACAGGCAAACATATTCAAATCAATATACAGCCGATACAATTTTACAAGGTATGAGCATATAGTTAAGAGCCTTGCTTCAGGGCCAAACAGTAGACCCTTAAACTACCTTCTGGTCATTGGTCAATTAACTGACCAACCTTTAAGATATTGAGCATAGTCCTGTGAAAACGTAGGTGTTAACTCAACCTATGGATGTAATAAAGTGCCCTCAATTGACTTGTTCCAGGTGCAAACACAGCAAGCAGACCCAAAACCCCTGCTCAGATTTCATGAACAGTCACCAAGTTCCCCACATCATAGTTGGATGGAAGGCACCACAAAAAGAACCAACACCAGCCCCAACACCAGAATCTGAGGTGTCGAACTTCACTACAACTGTTTGCTAGGATTGGGTTGGACTGATACATTGGAACATACATAAGCATTAAGTCTTTAGTCAGTTTAGTCAGAAGGCCCAGACAAAGGCGGCCTGACAAATGTTATGCAAGTAAACAGTGTGGCTACATTGCTGTATTGTGGATAAAACACTTGAGGAAATGCTCAACCCGCAGAAACCACTAGAACTCTTTATAATTGGTTGATGTTGGTGGTGACTGCACAAATTCATTTTTTACGAGGAATTTTTTGTACCAATAGGAGCCATGCTGAGTGATGATACCCAGGAAGCCCACTCCACAGAACTCACACTGTTCCACTTTGGTGATCTGACAGTTCTCAAGGAAGCAGGTGAGAACCTGAATAAAATATCCACCATGTTCCTTTTGAGGGATACAGAACATCAAGATATTGTCCAGACACTCAAACACAATCCTTTTCAAGAAGTCCATTAATACATTGTTAAAGCAGGCTTTGGAATATGGTATTAACACCTGTCAGTTTCCTCTTACCACTAACAGTGATGTAGGTGTTTGCACTATCACCCTCAGTACCATACACTGTGTCCTTAAAGGAGTACTCTTCACCCTCAATGTTATACTGTATTCCTAAAGTCAAACTAAGTATAGTCGAATCTGGTTAATGGGACCACATCGGGACGCAACCAGCTGGTCCGATTAATCGTACATGCCCTATGTTACAGGACGGGACGTGCTATAATTTATGTAACATATTAAATGTTTATTAAACCTTTATTGTACG
>JAUZST010014791.1:0-2500 GCA_034779995.1 Parotocinclus haroldoi
TAATAATACAATAACATTAATAAATAACAAAAATAATATAATATTAATTAATAATATAAATATTAATAATGCTACTAATAATAATAATACAATAACATTAATAAATAACAAAAATAATATAATATTAATTAATAATATAAATATTAATAATGCTACTAATAATAATAATACAATAACATTAATAAATAACAAAAATAATATAATATTAATTAATAATATAAATATTAATAATGCTACTACTACTAATAATAATATAATAACATTAACAAATAATAACAAAAATAATATACATTTAATAATAACAACAATAATATCTCTTTCCCTCCACCAGAACATTAAAAATGGGGCGTGGCTGGGTCTTCCAGCACGACAATGACCCAAAACATACAGCCAAACAAAGGAGTGGCTTAAAAAGAGGCACATTAAGATCATGGAGCGGCCCAGCCAGGGTCCAGACCTTAATCCCATAGAAAACTTATGGAGGGAGCTGAAGGTCCGAGCTGCCAAGCTACAGCCTCAAAATCTTAATGATTTACAAATGATCTGCAAAGGGGGGTGGACCGAAATTCCTCCTGACATGTGACCTCATCAACAACTACTAAAGAAAAACATCCGACTGCTGAGATTACCAACAAGGGGTTTGGCATCCAGTATTAAGTCATGTTTGCTTTAAATGTTTTATACAGTGTAACTTTCTGGATTTTCTTTTAGCTATTCTCTCTCTCCGTTAAAATAAAAAAAATACCCTTAAAAAGATTATTAATTTATGTATTATTAATTTATATATATAATCTAATATAATATGTATAGATATATATATCTATAAAGAAGTTCTAAGTTAATTACAGCGGGGTAACGTTGGCTAGAAAAAACATAATTACAAGATATATCCATTACAGAGGAAATTAATAAAGATAAAGGAAATAAAACAGTATTACTGAATAAAGAATAAGAATAAAGATGTGAAGATCAAAACAAAGATGATATTAGATGATAAAGTAATAAAATACGAGCTAATAAAGAAAGTAGAAACCAAACTGACAGAACCGTGTACCGTTAAAGCCGTCCTTATCCAGATCGCCGAGGGAGGTGATGCAGCTGCCGAATCGAGCGTACACCTCCGACCCGGTGAGTGTGAGGGGGGGCAGGAAGGAGAAGGCGCCCCGGGACAGGTAAACATACACCTGCCCGACCTCCCGCAGCTTCCCGTCTGATCCCCGGTCCATAAAGAGAGGAGCTCCGACCAGAAGGTCCACCAACCTGCAGCCCAAACACTCTCAGAGCCACGCCCACCTCCATACACATACACAATCAAAACTCCGCCCCCCCCCGGTACTCACCCGTCACCGTTAATGTCCGTCGCCGCCACGGCGTTCCCGAAATACGCCGCCATCTGGAAGGACGGGGACAAAGAGTGGCTCAGGGTACGAACGCAATAAAGAGATGGAAAACGGTCACAGAGCCATCTCTAAAGAGTTCAACACTCCATTCATCTAAAGTCAGACTAAAGAAAGTGAAGATCACCCTCCCCTCCCCATTAGCCTTCATTTCTTATTTCAGAAATAATTTATTTCTTTCAAATTTATTTTCTTTCTTTTTTTTTTTTTTAGAATCCATTTCTTTTCTTTTCTTTATTTCGTTCTTTCTTTCAAAAAAAGATGAATCATAAGAGCATAAAAAAGCAGCAGGAAAGACGAGGTAAAAAGTGAAAAAGTGAGAGCAACACAAAAATAAGACGAACAAAAAGAGAAAAGGAAAGATGAACCGAAGAACAAAACAAAACAAAAAAAAAATAAAGACAGACAAAAATGAAAAATGAAGAAAAAAATATGAAACGTATCACGTGCAGCAGAAGCTCCGGAAAATAAACTCAAAAAAAAGGAAGAAAGAAAACAAAGTAAAAAAACTTTTTTTTAAAGTTCCAGACTGTTTCTTTTTTTTTTTTTTGTAAGTCGTGATCTTTTTTTTTTTTTCTCTTTTCCCCTGGTGCTGACTTAGCACTCTACCTCGTTACCCAACATCTGGCTGTGGATTAACGAGCCTGTAAATCAGCTCCAGATGTGTTCTGCTCTCGTACCTGCACCCCGGTGAAGTTCAGCATGGAGGTCATGGTTCTGCCGTTAAAAACGTTCACCTACAGACAAAAAGAGACAAACCCCCCCCCCAAAAAATCAGCAGAGGTTAAAAAGGTTTGGATGAGCAGAGAGGACGATGTACTCACATAACCCAGAGCTTTCTCTCCCCTCGGGACTCCTGCTACATAATCTACATCCAAAAAGAACAAAAATCAATCAATCAATCAATCAATCAATCAATCAATCAATAAGTACAGATCTAAACCATCTGATTCAAATCCTTTCAAATGTTATCATGCTTTTTCCCTTTCATTTGTTCTTGGATAATTCTTTAAATTTAATTATTTAATGATCAAAAAGAAAACCCCCAAAAAACATCAAATCTATTCTTTGCTCTTTTTTTGTCTCTTTTCTTCTTTAATATT
>JAUZST010014791.1:7500-10473 GCA_034779995.1 Parotocinclus haroldoi
AAGTTTTGGCACCCTTACAAACGTAAAGAACCCAGATCCGTCCCGGAACGTTACGTCCACACAGCCCTGAGCAAAAGTATTTGCACCCCGGTCATGCCTGCGGTGTGTGTGTGTGTGTGTGTGTGCATGTGTGTGTGTGCATGTGTGTGTGTGTGTGTGTGTGTGTGTGTGTGTGTGTTTACTTGAGCGGCAGGGTGAATACTCCACCACATTCGATCCATTCAGGATGAAGCACGTCCCGACAGGCTCACGTTCCTTAACGCCGTACGTACTCCACTGATACAGCGGGGCACACGCCTACACACACACACACACACACACACACACACACACACACACACACACACACACAGATTATTCACTCTGTATCACTTCATGGTCAAACACCACAAAAATTCAGAAGCTCATCATTCAAGGTTGCACAGGGATACGGATATTGTGAGTGCAACACACACACACACACACACACACACACACACACACACACACACACACACACACACACACACACACACACACACACATACAGTCTCCGAGCCAACACAAAACTAAACTGAGACAATATATATATATAAGCATTAATAAACACATAAATTAATTAAAAGCTTTAAATGGAAGCAAATTAAAATCAGTGAAAATTTAATCCGATCATGATAAAAGGAATAAATAAGGAATATATGACGGGTGTGAAGAAAAGGGCAAAAAAACAAAAAAAACAAAACCCATGACTGATAAACAAACGAGCAAATAAATAAATAAATAAATAAAAGGAGGAATTCCAAAACCTCAAAAAGAAGCAAGTAATAATTAAAAAAAAGAAAGAAACAAAAACAGTTATAAGGCTAATCAAAGGGAAATGTTTAAAAGGAACCAGCAGTTACATTTAACAAAATAAATCATCTGAAAGGGAAATGAAGGCTAAAAACAAAGGATAATAAATGATTTTAAATGGGGAAGGAAAAAAAAGACAAAAAAACAAAAACAATTAAATTAATAGAGGAATAAGTTATTAATAATGTTAATAAGTAAGTAAAATGTAATATGTATAGAAAAAAAAACTAATAAAAAGGTACAAAAGAAAGAGCAGCAACCCCCCCCCCCACAAAAAAAAGAAAGAAATGGGAAGAAAATAAAGAAGAATAATTATTTTTAAGGCAAAAAAAAATATTTCAGGAAAAAGCAAAACCACATAAAAGTTAAGGAAGGAAAATAAAATGCTAAAATAAACAAGTCATTACAAGAGTTACCAAAAAAAAAAAGAACAAAATTAATAAAAAGAAAAGAAAAACCACAAAAGAAATGCAGTTTAAAAAGTTACAAAAGTCAAAAGATAAAGAAATAAATTGTAAATAGAAATAAGAAAAAATAAAGTCAAGCATTATTGAAAAATATTTTTTTTAAAAAGCAAATATTTAAAGCACAAAGATGTTCTATAAAAAATAAAGGGATAATCTTTCGAACCATAACTTTATGAGGCTTTATTGGGGAGAGGAAGGAGGAACCATCACAGGGTTCTGTAAGAACTCCACCCTCACTAAGGACAGAAATAAAAAATAGAAATGAGACATTACCAGGATGTTTACTCCGTCTGAGCGCACCGTCGCTCCGAACCACTGATTCGATTTAAACTCCATCTGTTGTCCATTCTCCACCCGATTACCTGACAGATACAATCCATACTCAGAAGAGTTACCCGTCAGGACAAAATTATTTGGTTTTGTTTTTTACATCTTAATCATAAATAATCTTTACTGCTGAAATAATGAACCTGGAAACAGATTATATCCGGATTACGGATCTACTTAGGTTGCCATGTTGCAACTTTCCACACATATTACATTTCATTTTGTTCCCTCTCAAACCTCCGAGTGTCCGTCGTCCCCTAACATCCTCTGTCGTCCCCTAACATCCTCCCTAATATCCTCTGTCGTCCCCTAATATCCTCCCTAATATCCTCCGTCGTCCCCTAACATCCTCCGTCGTCCCCTAACATCCTCCGTCGTCCCCTAACATCCTCCGTCGTCCCCTAACATCCTCCCTAATATCCTCCGTCGTCCCCTAACATCCTCCGTCGTCCCCTAACATCCTCCCTAATATCCTCCGTCGTCCCCCAACATCCTCCGTCGTCCCCTAACATCCTCCGTCGTCCCCTAACATCCTCCGTCGTCCCCTAACATCCTCTGTCGTCCCCCAATATCCTCCGTCGTCCCCTAACATCCTCCGTCGTCCCCCAATATCCTCCGTCGTCCCCCAACATCCTCCGTCGTCCCCCAATATCCTCCGTCGTCCCCCAATATCCTCCGTCGTCCCCTAACATCCTCCGTCGTCCCCTAATATCCTCCGTCGTCCCCTAACATCCTCCGTCGTCCCCATATACTCTAACGAAGTTAATCAAAACAAAACCACATGCAGAGCCAAAATACACTGAAATTCCCACCTTAAACCCCCAGACCTTCTTAAACCCCCAGACCCTCAGAACCTTCAGAACCCGCTCCAGTAGCCCTGCTGTAGTAAACAGCCTATAAGCTTCCATTACTGCATGTTGGTTTTAATGGCAGCCCTGTAAGACCATATAAGGAAGAAGCTGTTATTTTGAAGCCCACACCTGAATATGAATCATCTAATAACAGACTGAGGTCAGAATGCTGCAGCTCTAACCCAGGTACAGCCACACACTCCTACCCCCGGCTTATACATACACACCCTGCCCCCATCGATCTACATCAACCTACTCCCTCTCACTCATTCATACTCTAGCAACCTCGGCACCAGACCCACACCTTTATACAGCGCTCCACTAACGACCTTTATAGTAGGTACATTCATTACTCAGACTCTCTATCAGCAGTCTAGGAGGGGTCCGATAGCTGCAGGACTGAGCAGCAGGTATGGACACACACACACACACACACACACACACACACACACACACACACACACACACACAAACACACAAACACACAAACACACACA
>JAUZST010014792.1:0-10473 GCA_034779995.1 Parotocinclus haroldoi
CCCCTTCACGAGGCAGCCATGCTACCCATTGATATATATATACCAAGATATGACAAGATAATCAATAAAAAATAAAAAGACTCTCACATTAGGAAAACATTCCTACACCTTATCTGTATTACTAAGAAGGTGCATCACCTGCTAGGCTCTGTTAAAACACATGTACTCGTTGTGGTTGATACTCTGTTTCTATTTTTTGTAATAGCACCAAACAAACTGTGGTGGCCTGGTGGTTAATGTATTGGACTATGGACCAGATGGTCCAGGGTTCAAATCCAAAGCGGCCACAGTTGGGTCCCTGAGCAAGGCCCTTAACCCACTATTGCTTGGATTGTAAGACTATGAACTGTAAGTCGCTCCGGACAAGGGACTGTGGTAGCCTAGCAGATATGACACTGGACTCTGGACTTGTTGGTCCAGGCTTTAAATCCCACCTCTGCCAAGCTGCCACAGCTGGGTCCCTGAGCAAGGCCCTTAATCCACTATTGCTTGAAATGTAAGTCGATCTGGACAAAAACATGTCCCAAAACCCAGCTTGCCTCTCACTTTCTTAAGCATAATTCCTAAAGAGAACATTATATTTTTGGGGCACAGGTGAGGGCTCCGGAGCGAGACGTCAGACACCCTGAGATGCGTTGTGATGCATGGCCTGGCGGAGTTTGCCGCCGCCAGTCACCGCATCTTAAAGAATTTGCATAAAATCTACAGAAACCACTTTGATTTGTCACCCGTCACCATCGGCGGAGTCACAGCTCCGAGTTTTGCCGCGTCGCTGGGAATGAATGGTGGCCTGTCACGGCGTCTCTCGATGCTAAACCTGCTACAAATAAGGAACGAACTCACAGAGGATCTCAATCCAACGCCGCGGGTGATGCTAGTAGAAATGAAGCCGTAGACGAACAGCAAATTCCTTTATTAACGCTTCGATCCACGCCTAACAAATACCAAACGAAAACAACCTACCCGTACCATTTAAACAAAGGGTGAGGGGGTGTGCTTTGCCTTTGGACCGCCCAACAGGACCCGATCAGTCAACCAGAATCAAAGCGAGCATCGGAACGGGGAAGAAAGGCCGATTTAAGTGACTTTGAACGCGGTCTTGTTGTTGGCGCCGAGTATTTCAGGAACTGCTGACCTACTGAGATTCTCAGCCACAGCGCCACCTCTGGGACTTGCAGAGAAACGTCCAAAAAAGAGAACAAAATCCAGAGAGGGAAGTTCTGCAGAATGCAGAAAGGTAACGGTAACTCAAATAACCAATTACCCAAGTGACCCCAACCTATCCAACCTTGAGGCAGGTGGGCCACAGCAGCAGAAGATCACACCGGGTGCCCCTCCTGTCGAGGAAAACGAGGCCACCATTCACACGACTCACCAAAACCGAACGACAGAAGATTAGAAAAACGTTGTCTGGTCTGATCTGATCTGACGAGTCTCGGTTTCTGCTGGTCGGGTCCGAATTTGGCGTAAACAAACAAACATTGAATCCTGGATCCGCCCCGCCTTGGATCAACAGGTCAGGCTGGTTTGGGGGTAATGATGATGATGTGAGGGATTTTTTTGTGCCCCTAAATACCAGCTGAGCATCGTTTAAACCCCACAGCTTAACCCAGAGTGTTGTTACTTTCCGGGTGCACCCCTTGTGAGCAGATTTGAACACGAATTCATTAACGAAAGCCATGGCCGATCCTTTCATAAGACATTTAGCTGATCTGGAATGTCGTGAACAGGTCTAAGGACAGTCACGCATCACACCATTTTCTCCAAACCCTGCTGCCAGACACTGGACCCCCTGTGCCCCACATAAACCCTCCTGAGAGGTAAGCATTCAGAAGCAGGGTCGATGATCTGCTTACTTCATGGACTCTTTCTGCTTTCAGTACGAGGACTCACTTTAAAAACGATGAAATCTGAAATAAGTGCCGATCCATCAGTCGTTATCGCTGATAAGAGGATAAGAGCCTGTAAGTGGATCAATTACGGAGAGCGCAAAGCACCGGCCAGGTTTCTGTTCCAGCATTTATGTTAAAAAACCTTCTCGGGCGCTTCCGAAAGATACACTCCACGAAAGAGCGTAACGGCGGTCACAGGTCGGCGGTCCGACCAGAAATGGGGCAGAGCGTCCCAAAAACCTGTGGAAACCGTTTTGACGGGGCGGTTAGGCAGAAATTCAGGGTCTTATCGGATAGAGCGGCTCAGCTGCAAAGTGTTTGATCTGCCATCATCTCATATCCAAGTATAAAATTGTGTAGATAAACAAGATAAAGAGAAGCCCTCGAACAAGGGTAGCCGCTCCGCCACAGGGAAAGCCATTACGAACGCACCAGACCTTCGGCGTGACGGGAATAGAAATTGTTTGTTTTGGAAAAACCTTACCTTTGTTGTATATTCGATAGGAAGCTAATAGAGATTTAACGACCTTCAGACGACCGACGTCTTAAAAATGATAACTTTTGATTTTTGTTTATTGATTTGCATAAGCAGGTTCAAAAAGGGTTTGTAAAACGATCCTGTTCTTAGAAATGAGGCTTCCTTATGACTGGACTCATTCCCTCTTGGTTGTGTGCAGCCAGCATTGTATTTATTTTAAGTACAGTTTACTTGTAAAAAAAAAAAAAAAAAAAAAAAAAACGCGCTTTATGTTTACATTACAGGCACGTAAATTTTTTATTTTTTTTTTACGTTAATATTACGACTATTCATGTTGGTACCGTCTTACGTTTTTTACATTTCCAGACTAAAAATAAGAACATTTTAGAAACTAACAGCTAATACTAACAATCTCGCCCCGGGACACCTCCCCTTCGTTCCTGCAGGTGGCGGCGACATGACCCGCTCCCTCACCCCTCGTTTCCACCTTCTCCCTGTTCTCTTCTCCTCCCGGCCTGCGGGTGGCGCTCACACCACCCTTTTCTCTCCCTATTTATGCAGTTCTCTTACTTCTCGTTCATTGTTATGTTTCCGCGTCCTGTCGCTTCACGTATCGCTTCCTTTTTCACCGTTTACCTCGTCGTTTTGCTGCACAGCCGTCACCTGTACTAAATCTACACACTTGCGTTCACGTCCGTCCCCTCTGCATCTTTCCCCTGAATCTCTGTGTTACCGCGGCGATTCGTGACAACTAGACCGCAAACAGAAGTTCAGGGGATATTTCTTTGATTTTTTATGAGTTCCCCCGGTGCTCGTGGTCAGATATGGGATGGAATATGGATCGGTAAGTGTCTGTATGATATCCGATGAGTGAGTGAGGTCAAGGTCGGGCCCGGTACCGATATAGGATCGGACCGGACTGGACCCGTGCTGACAGAAAAGACTTGAAAGGCAGAAAGAAACACGGAAATGATTTTTTGGTTTTCATTTTCCTTAAGCGAGGCATGAGATAAGAACGACTGATCGTATGAAATGGATTCATGCAGTGTTTCGTTTGTGTTGTTGTGCAAAGTTTCTAAACTGTCGTGCGTCCCATCGACGTCCGGCGGCCTGTCTGACGGACCGTAATGCGGTCGTTAAACGGTCCAGACCCGTATATGGAACCCCGACCGATTTTTAAAGCCGATAAAAGGACGAGTGTAATCGTTTGCGATCTGAATCCTTCCTCTGTAAGCCAGAAGAGCGCTGGCGAAGGAGCAAACAGAAAAATCTGTGAGCCTCCACGAGATTTATATTCATCTGAGCAGCTTTTGCCAACAAACATTAATTGGAGCTGATTATTATACAAACATTCCTATAATTCCTTCCTAAAAGTACGTCTCGGGGAAAAGCTCTGAGCTGCTCGGGGGCCTGAGGTTCTGCGAGCAAAATGTAATAAAGGTAATGATTTCTTTTATCGCGACTCGAGAAGCTACATGATAAAAAGTCTCTTTTAACTGATTTACAACGAATCTGTTCACAAACTAACTCCACTTCCAATTCCGTCCCTGTGTGAGCAAAGCTAGATAACAGAGCATAGAAACGCTCCCGTACAGAGAGACTTGTGACCGGCGCGGTCGTACGAGGGTCCAACGGCGGCGGGGCTGGGGCCCGGACTGACCCTGGACCCTCTGGTCACATTGTCCGATTCGGACACACTGAACCGGATTCGGCTCTGCACTTCTTTTGGTTATGAAAAGTCTTTCTCGGATCAGAAAGGATTTTTGCAAGCCATTTTTTGCAAGATCGGTTCCAAGCACGGACACCAACAGTACAACGTACAACGCAAATTATGACCGGATTAGCAAGACGACGGCTGCCACTGAAACACCGGACGGAAAACCTGCGACTGAAACAAACCGAATACCTCCAAAAAGAGCTGTGATTCGATTTGGGACGGACCCGACTGGTTTCTGGATGTAGGAGACGTCTACGTTCGGATACAGACTTTCAAGGAGTTTCACATCTGGGCAAACGTGGGCGAATGGGAGAATTGCCGTCCTTGGGGTACAGGGATACGAAAGCTCTGTTCCTCCATTAGATACAAAAACCAAAACCTGGGTCATCCCGGGAGGCACTGGGGCTCCAATTTACGATCGAATCAACCAAAGGAGCCCAGAAGGTGTTTGAATTTCACAAGAGCTCCTCCATCGTTCCCATCCAGACAGGGGCCAGCTCCAGCCGATAACCAGAGAGCACTCGTCCAATTCCGGTGTGTTTTTTTGACACTGAAAATGGGAAACAGTGTAAGAAAGGGCCACTCTGCTCCGTATGTTCATGGTATGCAGTTCCACGCAGACTGTTTCGGACTCAGCCGCTGAGAATTTCGCGTGGGCTACGACTTCACGTTCTTTTTTTTCCCCGCTTCAAAAAAAATCACCTGCAATTTCAGCTCCTTCCTTCACACTACGGTCTTTGGCACGCCCAGTTGCAATCGCATCCTTTTGGCCGGCCATTTTTCGCACACTGGGCGGGATTCGCCGCGCTCCAACGCCTCTTCTCAAGCTAGGAATCCAGACGGACATCCACACATGCATCTGCAGGACCCTGTAGGTACTACAACCTTGAATACCCATGGTGCCCGGGGAGGGGGTTCCAGAGTACGTGACGCAAAAACCCCTACACTGATGGGTTGAAACATTTATCTTGAGCGTTTCTAAATAAAATGATATTAAATTAATACAATAAACCAACAGCAGGGAGTAAGAGAACAATAAGAAATAGGTCTTTATCTGGAGATCAGGATGGGCCCTGAATAAGATTTGGTCGAGCCCTGGACCTAAAGGACTGCTCTGCTCTGCTTTGCTCTGCTCTGGCTTGGAAGAGGAAGTTTACTTTGCTGTGCTCAACCACGTATAAAATGAAATGCCACAAGGAAGAGACCTTGAGAGGGGAGGCCGCGGTCCTCCGGGAGGCTCTGAATAGTGGATTTTGATATTAAGCTTATGATGAATTACAGCGTTAGAGCACTCGGCTCCTACAGAGGAGAGACGGGCAGAAGTTGTGGAGAGTCTAAACCTCCAGGGTATCCAGGTGAGCTTTTTCATTATTCACCAGCAAATGGAGTTTCTCCTTACACAAAGTTATTCATTATCCATGCCAGCTTCTAAGAGGGACTGAGGGACAGAATCGGCGCCGGTCCAGGCTCACAACCGGACTCGGGGTACCGACCCGCTGCCGTCTGAGCTCTGGATACCGGACCGTCAGCGAGATGTCCAAGAGCTCCAGTAGTGCTGCTGTCCTCTGGACGATCCTCTGCCCAAACCATACCTGCTCCGTGTGGTCCTGGACCAGTCCACAGCCAGACGGGGTGAGCATCAAAGAGGGGCGGGTCGCTCATGGTTTGTCTCTTGTGGGTTTGAGGCTGTTACGATCCATACACGACGGTAAATTGGCTCTAAAAAGATGCGTTTTAGAAAAAGAAAGTCGCAAATATATCACTGACCCATCGGGGTCGCTGAGATTATTGATAATGAGCCTAACCGGGTAATCCTTCGAAATCAAACGGCGTTCACGCTTGGATAAAACTCTTGTACGCGACGGTGAAACTCTCTTTTGTTTTCCTGAATCGATACCCAATATTTGCGTTTGCGTTTCTGTTTGCGAGCACCGAAAGGACGCCTGCATCGCCCCGACGGAAACAACTGTGAATGCCGCGGGGAAAACTATGATATTACTAGGGCTGTACCGATCCGATATTCTGTATCGCTGTGGTAAAATCAGATCGGATTGGGGTAAAAGCAGCTGAATATTATCGATATTTTTCCTATCACGTTTACGCTTTACTACAGTTTGGACGACGCGCCGTAAACAGAGAGACGCGGGACTGGAGCTCATCCTGTCCGCGGTGTGGAGTTATTTTACGCTCGAGGAAGATAAAAGTAAAAACGGCAGAGTGCAGCGTAGGCAACGGCAGCGTTTCAGGAGGTCCTAGCACAGTATCGCTCTGATTTCGGTATCGCCACACATTCAAGATTGCAGTATCGGTATCGGGCATAAAACATGGTATCGAGCCAGCCCTAGATATAACAAACGTATAATATCATGGGCGTCCGAACGTGAACGACCGGAAAAAGTGCAAACAACCAGGTTATGACAAAAAGGGAGAATCTGAAAAGCAAAGCTCGAAACGAGTAAACAGAGCGCTCGGTAAAGCAACAAATAAGTTAGCGGCAAACTAACTAGCAGGTCATTAAAGTCCAGGTAAAAGCGGAAAGGAAAGGCTCTGATCTGGCGACCGGATGCCGGGGGCTCCTGAGAGTACAATTTGTCTGTCTTTGAATTTGTTATCGTCTCTAGTTTTGAGAAATCGTCCGAGTATTTCGGTTTTAAAGGCTGCAAACAGGGAGGTTTTTTTTTCGCAGCCCACTCAGCGTCACTGCGGTGCTGAGAACGATCCAGGACCCGAGTTACACCGCTAAAGAACGGGGGGAAGAGGGGGACTTAAGAGTACACAGAGTACACAGAGCAACATACGGACGGCCGTCTGTAATCGTGGAACTGCAAAGTGCCGGTTGAATGAAGCGTAGAAGCCAGGAGGTGGTTTTAATGCTCGGGCCGATCGCCGTACGCAAGGGTAATAAAATCAAAACCATCAGGCTTCTTTTAAAGGTAATGGAAAAGCAAATTAGACATCACACCCCGCCATCTGAACAAGTCAGGGCAATGCTACAGGCAGAACGGATCTCATATCCAGGTGTGAGACGCTGCAGATGAAGAGCGAGGCAGCTTTCATTAAACACAGGCACCTTCTCGTATGAGGCGATACTCCGGGCGGGTTCGATTCCGGGCGAAGGACAAACAGAAACGTGTACAGGGCATAGAGCGATAGAGACAGAGATACCCAGGGTCTGTAGGGTGACGTCCTAATTGCTGTTTTAACGATGGGCGGGCTGACAGCGTGTTTCCACGGTGCATCGTCTCAAAGCAGATCCAGCACCAAACTGAGCGAGCCCAGGGCGACAGTGGCAAGGGGAAAACTCCCTGAACAAAGAAGGAAGAAACCTTGGGAGGAACCAAGACTCAAAAAGGGACCCGACCTGCTCGGGTGGCCCGGATGTTCACTGAAATAACGAAGCTGTAGCAATTAGGGTAAATAATACAGTTTAAATCGATAATAACATTTGAATTAGTAATACAATTCTAAATAACAGCGGTGGGGCGCATCGTCTCCTAATAAATCAGTGGTTGGAGGGAGTTCCCGCATTCCAGAGTGTCATCAGACCCTCCCTCTATTTTCACATGAACAGCACTGGATACTTAAAACAAAATAAACCTGCACAGCTCCTGCAAAGGTCAGTGACGGCAGCCAACCGAAAGGAAAACAGGAACCGAATAATCTCGGCTTTCGGGTTGAGCACCCTGAGTTCACCGATAGAGTAAGTGTTTTGCTTTTGACTTTTTCACTCTCGTGCCTTTACTCTGCTAAATCATATGAGATTTGTTATGAACATGAGCTTTGCGGTGATGCTTTTGGATAAGCGTAAAGGCTAAAGGAAGTGTTTAATGCCAATGCTTGAGGATATTTAGCTTGGATTGGTTTATCTGAACGTTTCTCCACCATAAAACCGGTACAATAACATTCCATTAATGCACAGATTCGCTGTGGGATTCGCTGGGGATCCGGAACCCATTCGTTCAATTAACATTGTTCCTTATGCACTCCCCAGACGTGGCTGCAATATTAAAGTCGAGTCGTGTGTTTGTGGTGCTCTGTCTGGGGTGGAAGGTGGGATAGACTCCGGCACCCCAAACCCTGAGCATGAGATCAGAGCCTTAAGTAGTCTCCTGCACTTGAACCCGGCGCTGGAATCTGAGCACACGTTTAGACTGTGCATGAGCCTCTCACTCTGCGTTTCATCGGCCTGACAGCACATTTATCTCTCTTTGTTAGTCTCTCGTCCCTGTCCACACTGAGATGGGTGTGAAGGAAGAAGCGACCGAGCTTATTCAGGATCAAGGTGAACGATCAGAATCCGATCGATCACATGGTGTGGACGGTCTGAGGAATGCAGAAAGAACAAGGAGCCAGCTCTTCTTTTATTCAGCACTGCCCCGACCGGATCCCGGAAATGAGAGAGCCAGCGGAACCCAGCTGTGGTTAAGGCGGATTTTAAACTGAACTGGCAAGTTTCTTCAAGATATGTTCAGATTTTAGTTCAGTCTGTCTTTCTGTCTAAGAATTATAAATAACAGATAAGGGAATAATTTTTGTTTGGCTTTTCTTTTAATGGAAACTTCTTCACTGATGAAGAAAGATAAAGTCTAAACATCTCTACTGTCCTTATAAACATCTCTACTGTCCTTATAAACATCTCTACTCTCTTATAAACATCTCTACTGTCCTTATAAACATCTCTACTCCCTCATAAACATCTCTACTGTCCTTATAAACAACTCTACTCCCTTATAAACATCTCTACTCCTTTATAAACATCTCTACTGTCCTTATAAACATCTCTACTCCCTTATAAACATCTCTACTGTCCTTATAAACATCTCTACTGTCCTTATAAACATCTCTACTGTCCTTATAAACATCTCTACTCTCTTATAAACATCTCTACTCCCTTATAAACATCTCTACTCCCTTATAAACATCTCTACTCTCCTATTAACATCTCTACTGTCCTTATAAACATCTCTACTCTTTTATAAAAATCTCTACTCTCTTATAAACATCTCTACTCCCTTATTAACATCTCTACTGTCCTTATAAACATCTCTACTGTCCTTATAAACATTTCTACTCTCTTATAAACATCTCTACTCCCGCATTAATATAAAAACAGATCAATTAGTTTACTCAGAACATGCGTCAGCAACGGTTTCATAAACAAACTCAGCCGGGTCTGTACATGTCAAATAAATTCTGAATTAAAGTAAGCGAAAGTTTGCATGTTCTCCCCGTATTTATGTAAAAGGCATGCGTTTCGGTTCATTGGTTGCTCTGAATTGCATCGGTGTGAATGTTTGACTCATACTGCCGTAATCTTGCTCCTGTTGTGAGGAGCTGTTGATGCTGATGCGACTTAAACAAACAAAACAAACAAACAGTAGACTAGTGTGTACAGAACAGAGAATCTGGATTTGGATAAGAACGTCTGAAGGATTAAGCCTGCGTCAATAATTAGAGTGGCAGCACAGCATGGTTACTGACACACACACACACACACACTCGCTGCTGCTGCTGAAGTGGCATCCCGTTACGTTCATCATGCTCCGTCTGCCTAATCCTTACTGGCTCAGTTACTCTAGTCGTCCCAGCAGCCAAGACATGAAACCCACCTGGTCCCTAACGAGGTTTGGGTCGGCGTTACACAGCGATTTAATGCCACCTGAATGCCAGGTGCCAGGTTTGCCAACAGAGCGTTACCCAGAGTATCATTCTCATTCCTGCTTCCACCTCTTCACCAAAAGAAAATGGGCCTGATCGAAGCCTTTCCATCGCTCCAGGGTCAAGCTCCAGCACTCGTCTGCCCACTGTAGGCTCTTCCTCTGAACTACTCTGACCAGTTTGTAACTAGGCAGCCCCAGCAGGGGGCGCTGCGCTAAGCCTTTGAACTAAGCATTCCCAGAACTTGTCCCATAGTAGCTCCTGTCCTGTCTGGACCAGGGGGCAGGGTTCGTCCCTATTGTGCATCGATCAGCATTGGGTGCCAACCCTCAGTTGCCAGTTGGCATTTGGGAACTGGTTTAGGAGATTCACTGTCCCAACGATTCATCCCATCTTAAAGTGACTCAGGTTTTCATTCCTGGATTTGTTTTCCACATCCAAAACGTCCACTATGAGAACAGACTGCTTATCGTCTGATGCCTCTCAGAGGTTGCCAGATAATCAGCGTTATTTGTATTTTTGTGTGGATTTAACGATTTGCAGAATCTGCAGCGCAGCTCAGGTGACACATAGCACACATCTCTCTCTCTCTCTCTCCCTCTCTCTCTCTCTCTCTCTCTGTCTCTCTCTCTCTCTCTCTCTCTCTCTCTCTCTGTCTGTCTGTCTCTCTGTCTGTCTCTCTCTCTCTCTCTCTCTCTCTCTCTCTCTCTCTCTCTCTCTCTCTCTCT
>JAUZST010014793.1:0-10472 GCA_034779995.1 Parotocinclus haroldoi
AAGCTGCTTTGAGACGATGCTACATTGTAAAAAGCGCTATAGAAATAAAATTGAATTGAATTGAATTGAATTGAATTAAAACATCGTTCGACCCCCAATCCCGCATCAAGGAATACAGGTAAGTTAACGGTCCTCTCAGAAATGTAACCCTAAAGGCAACCCTAATTTGTGTGCGTAAACGTACTTGTGAATTTTTCATTATCTTACATTTGAAATACAATCTGTTCCAGCTCGGTTGATGTGTTTAGAGCCTTTTTTGTTTAAGTGACGTGTTTCTGCTGCTTATTTGTACCAACTTGTAAATAATGTTCTTTAGTGTTTATGCCTGTCCTTTTGTATGTATTACTGCTTTGTTTTGTTTAGATTTTCTTTAACCTATAACAATATAAATTGGTTCATATTCACTCGTTGAGTCTCTGTTTCATCTGGTTGATCTTCTATCTCTGGTTCAAACATGAGCTAACGAGCCAGCGAGCAAAATGATCAGTAAGATATTTACACACAAAAACAAATGACAAACTTCTGCTCCTTAACTCCCGCCACTGCTCGTGATTCCGCACCATTAACTGGCTGTTGAGGTGACAAACTATTTACAGCAGTGATGTCCGGAGTGCAGATTTTTATGTCCTCCTTTTGGAATGTATTATGTTTCTTAAGATCTCAGTCTTTAATGTTAGCAGCTAACGATCGAATGCTCGTTAAACGGCAGCTCCCTGTACTGTACATTCCCTCCTGGGGATATTTATGTGGTTCTCTTTTTCGCACCCGGGTCCATGTTGTGGGTTGTAGCTTGTTCATGGGAATGCTTGGCATTCCGTGAAATCCAAAATACACAGTGCACATTAAGATCCACCTTTTGTGATCACGCCTTCAGACGAAAAGGCTGTTAGAGAGATGTTTTTGAGAGATGAATGTCTCGTTTCTGTCGTGAAACAGACAAGAGCTGACAATCGCTATGTTTCTCAGATACAATGCCTGTCCTGTTTCGGTGTGGCCATGAGTAGACTCACCATCTGTCAACAAACCTCGACAGAACAAACATTGTGTTATAGCACTGACTCACAAACCAACACATGCACCTGACTGGCCCAAACTATTACATCTAAGCTTGAAACCTTTCCAGAGCAGCCTGGAACAATAGAGGGCATCTCTACCTCGTGCAGTGATATCATCGATACTCCGATTGGCTCTTATCACTCTCTCTAACACTCCCGCATGCACACAGACACACACAGACACATAGCGTTTATGGAGAGGCACAATAAGATCTGGTCACCATACAGCGGGGCTGACAGTGGAGTATTGAAGAGCTATTGGAGAAGAGACAGGCCTCTGTGTGAAGGAGAACAGAGAAGAGACGGCCTGACAGAAAGACGGATAAGGACGAGTTAGAGAGCTGTCAGCCAGTCCTCACACTCTGTTTCTGAAGCTGTTTTCACTAACATGCTCATTCTTTACAATTCCTGCATGTGGATGTGTGTCTATACGAGCGTGTGTGTATGGATGCAGGTGCTGTCCTGTTGCCAGGGGGACGTTCGGGGCAGTCTGGGGCTCTCAGTACCCACGCAACCCGTTCACAGCTGTGTGCATGAGAAACCTGCCGGTGAACACACACTGCCACACACAGTTCTTCCTCTTATATGGTAAACTTTAGGGATGACTAAAGCAGACAGAGCTCATCTGTTGTCTCAGACGCTTCAAATCAGGACCAGCCTCTTTAGCATGGCACTAGTCTTCATATATTTTCTTCAAACAACATTATGTGAGAGGCACAGTTACAATACAATACAGCTTTTCAATATTATATTATCTTAAAAGGCCAGTGCCAAATTAAACAAGCCTAGGGTGACAGTGGCAAGAAACAAAACTCCCTAAATGTTGTAAGGAAGAAACCTCAAAAAGGACAGAAAAATGGACTCATGCTCGCTGGGTGGCTTAGATGAGAAATGTAAAAATGTTTGTGTTAATAGTAAAACAAAGTAAAAACGAGTTTAACCAACAAATTAATTAAATAATGTAAAAGAAATATGCATATCTTCAGTTATTTCCCCAGATACACAGAGTCAGTTTAGGATATTGTAGGATCAGCTGTAGTCAAGATGAACACTTTTATTTAGTTTAATTTAATGAGCATAATTAATGTTGTACTGTAGTAACTTTTGGAAGCAAGTGATGATGATTCTGTTTTTTTTCTTTTCTTAAACTTAATCAAAAGCCACCAGATAAAGTCAGTATAAACCAACAACATCCATTCCATCCATTTGGTATCCGGAACTAAATTAATTTAGTATAAAAAGCATGTGAAAATTCACATAATAATATCAGACTATCCAAAATCAAACACGTTCACTGACTGGATACTGAATGAGAGGAGCAGTTCTTCCCCTGTTAATCAGAGTACACATTTTATTTAGGCATGTAGAGAAAGGGCAGATTAATTTTGTTTGAATGGATTGTTGATATAAAAAACAGTTTATAATTACACTGCTCACAAAATGAGGGGATATTTGATTAAAAATGAAATATCCCTTAATTGTTGTGAGCCAGACAGAGTCATTGGCCCAGCTCACCCCGAGACCGATCCAAGACCAAGTCTAAATGAGGTTGAGACGGAAAAGAGAGAGAGATGGCTCGTTTACGGTCTCGTTTATGTGACCTTGTGTAATTATATACCCTAAATCTTACAAACTACTGCTCAGTAACTCCGTTATATTGTTTTACTAATCCAATCTCAGAGGAGGATCAGTTCTCTGTTCGAGCTTGGTCTCTCTCAAGACTTGGGGAGTTTTTTTCCCCTTGCCTCTGTCACTAAACTCTTGATTTTTTGTCTTGAATGTGATTTATACCATCACGGTTTGTGGGGCTGGCCTAAATGGCTTGTTATAAAATGTTACTAATGTTTAGTGTTACTTGTATAGCTGATGTAAAAACCTATAGTCTTTTGTAATAACACTTTAATAACACTTTCTAGTGACTTTTCCCATCAAGAAAAACCTTTGGCCCTTAAAAATGAAAATACAGGCTGACTTTTTTGTGCAAGATTGCCAATCTGTACAGTGAGAGCGGTGGCTAAGGCTGTGGAATACAAATGGTAGGTTGGGCTGTATAATACTGAAAAAGTGATTTCATAATATTTCATAGGATTTTGTTAATCACACTGATACTGATATTATACTTTGGCAGTGTTTATCTTAGGTCTGAAGTATTCCACTGTTGTTTGAGACCATTTCGGTTTTGCTTGTTTTTTGCAGTGTCATTTCTGACATCATTTGTTATGTCTTATGTCTTTTCTATTCTTTTTGTAAAGCATTTTTTCCCACCAAGGTTTGCTGTGTGTGTTTTTGTGCCAGTATCTTGGTTGTTTGACACCGGTCTTGGACAACCGGCTCCTGACATTTGTCTTTATCTTTATATTCTATATCGTAGTAGGTTTGCAGATTTTAAAATAATTTAGCTGTCAAAGCTTCTAACATAGTTTGCAGATCTGGTGTTTTTGACTATTTCTTGCAAAGTGCATGACATACTCTCAAATGGCAGCTCAAACATCATTAAAACACCAATTAAGATATTATCTCAGACTATTCGTATCTCACAGCCCTATGGGAGGCTTGTTCAAACTCTGTACCTTCATCTTCTCAGAACAACCGTGTCTGATAAAGGCTGTAAATGGAAAAATGGATGTTCTCCAGAATTTTCCCCAAGTCCTCTCATCATTGCACCAGGATTGGATCAAATCTCTCATGTTATCACATGTACCTATCATATATAGCTAAAAAAATCCTGAACCTGATTGAATGATTCCAAGTAGCAATGAGACGAATTTACTTCGTTCTCTCTGACTCCACAGGTTGGACCAGAATGTCAGACGTATTGGATGTGTAAAAAGAGAGGGAGAATTAAATATGCAGGTGTGAGTCATTTAGGGCTGACTCTATTGCCACTGCACATGCAGTCAGTTTCAACAATAACAAGTCAAGCCACAAAGTCTACTGGGTTTAATTTCCCCAGTGACCCTCTATGTCCACACACATACACACTCAGTCTGGTGAAGATGAGCTTCCAGAATAAATTGTCAGGTGTGTTTTGTGCTTTAAGTCTAATTCTAACTCTCTGGGTGTTTACCAGCGCTAATGAACAGCACTGACTCAGTGCAAGAGAGCTCATTTAGAAATTGGTGTTTGTGTGGAGGAGGTGTGTGACATGGGTTAATTTAGTAGAAGAACATCGCGAAACATTGCAGACGTGGTGGCTGTGACATTTATAAGCAATTAAGTGCTGCTGAAGGGAGGAAGGAGGCGAGAACAAGTGACGGAGAGTGAGAATTTGATCCTGCTGGCCAAAGAATCTACGCAAGACTTAATCTAAGCATGTAGCGGAGTTACATTTTTGTAAAAAAAAAAAAAAAGGATAAGGAACTTTCTCGAGGGAATAGCAAGGGAGCTTGGTGGACCTGCGGGGTGTATGACATTTGATGATATCTTGATTTATTTTGCGATTGTGTTAATAATGATAATTAGGCAATAATTTGGCAGTCTTACATCTAAAGTATTCACACCTTGTTTGGACCATCTAAACCGGCACAGCGTGTTTTTAAACGGAATTGGTGACAGCACTTTGTATGTTTTTTTTACTTTTCATAAGGCACTGTGTTTGCGGAATGATTCCTCTAAGATTTACAGAGTGTGTTTTCGTGCTGCTGCCATGTCAAAAGGTCTTTAACAGTAATCAGCATAGCTCTGTAGTTTGTCTCCTGGCACAGTTTGTTCATTCATTTTTAACTTCAGTCATGCACTTTAGGTTGAACGCTTGCTTCGTTTGTGCATGTACTCAGTATGCAGTAGCCTGAATGAACGAGTGAACTCTTGATCAGTGAGCTTTAACATCGTTAAAACAACAGATAATACAGAGGGCACACCCCTAGATTCTAAGATTCTAAAAATCCACCTAGAGAGCTTCTAACAGCTTAAAAACTTCAAGTAAAGAGTTTTAGCTTAGGAGTAACTGAGAAGCAATCTCAGAGCAACTCTGAGCAAGGAGACTGTCACACACACACACACACACACACACACACACACACGTACATACACTTATGCAGAAACAGACTCAATCACCTAGTTAGGAAAATATAGCTTATTAACCTATAGGCTATTATTAAATATAGGCTTTTCTTTACAGGCATAAGCTATTTCTGCCTATTTTTGCACCGAGCACAGACATGTTTATTTACTTATTTACCATGATAATTCTTTTTGTAGCATATTAACCTTTTGGATAGCCTATGAACTACTTTATTTGCTGCTGTGTCTGTTTAAGAGGTAGAGTTTGGTTTATATGTAGCTCTCATTTCAGGTGTTACGGCATTGCTCCACTGGGCAGGAGATGTGATGAGCATCTCTAATAAGGTCAACCATAAACATTATCCTTGTACGATCGAATCAATTAACTCTGCAAATCAGTGTTTTCACTTTTTAAGGTTTAATATGCTTTCTGAATCATTTTAGTAGTAGCTACTCCTCAGCTTTAAGAGGGAAATGCTCACAATTTTCTTAGAATCTTTAAAAAAGAATTTCCCCACTAGGAGCTACTCTTACTAGTAATAATCTTTATGAATACAGCCCAAGATTAATAAACACACAAGATTATACTTACCTTCCAATTGGTAGGTAATTTAATGGTAAAGGGCCTTGCTCAAGGAGCCAACAACAGGAGCTTGGCATTTTATGGATTTGAACTGACAACCTTCTGTTTAGTTGTTCAGAGCCTTAACCTATGGTGCCATTTGGAATTAGGGCAGCTTTAGGGATTATATTCCATCTTGTCCATAAATGTGTCCAAGTGTGACATAAGTAGTGAATCGTTGCCAGATTGTGCTTGAATGAGTTTGAATCAAAACATGGCACCATTACACCCGGAATTAAAAGAAGCTCTCTCTCAACCACACACACACACACACACACACACACAGAGTGAGCAGCATGAGCCTCACGTTTGAACGTTACTCAATCCAGCGCGGCTGAACCATGGCGCCCGCCTCTATCGGCAACAGCTGCTGTGAAGCGATGATGTCGTGCGGCACAATACGGCATGTGAGCAGCCACAATGGTGGCAGTGTGCAGACGCCATGCTGTCACAGCCAGCTTTCCGACTCGCGCCCTTTTCTGCTCACACTCCTGTGTTTTCATTTGGAGGCCTATGTTGGAAGACGCAGCTCCCCTAGTGGGCCTTGAAAGGAAGACGATGGAGGGGGAAGGAAAGGTGTAACCATCATGAGTTTGGTCACAGTGTTTAGGACTGAAATGTTGCCAGTGGTACAACAGGGTGTCCTACATCTTTGGAAACATAAAAATAAAAGCAGAAGAAAACGATCATATCTAGGACCCTGATAATGCCAGTAGCATTGCTTGCATATTTACTTGATCCATGCCTCTTGTTAGCAGTTAAATCACACAAATTCTGTAGCTAATACAAACTTTGAATTTGAACTTTAAACTATTCTCCAAATAGCTGTATGTTTTTTATAATTGTAAAAAATTACCTAGTAAGGTAAATCGTTTAAATTCTCCCCAGAGGCTTACCTATAGGTCACCCCTAAACAAAGCTTAGCCCTTCTCATCCATGAATCCCTAGTGACTGGCGCCCCTGTAATGTTTTTGTGTAATATTCGCGTTTGTTCATTGTGTGTAATGTTTGTGTGTGGAGACTCAGAACTGAGAGGTGAAGGCAGGTATTAAGAGTTCTTATACTGTGTGAATGTCATAATCATGCAACTGATATCTGTTGCAACATATCTGAATATCCCAGCAAGTATGGGATATTGGGGAATGGGGAAGGGAGCCGATATTTGGATTTTGAGCTATGTCTGGAACATGACTGCCATTTTGAAAGCCGCTCTATTGGATCAAGGGCAAGATTTTCCGATTGGAAGTCAAAATCAAATGTATTTCTATAGCACTTTTTACAGTGGAGCATTGTCTCAAAGCAGCTTTACAATATTATATTATCTTAAAAAGCCAATCCCAAATTGAGCAAGCCTAGGGTGACAGTGGAAAGGAAAAACTCCCTGGATATATAAGGTAGAAACCTTGGGAGGACCAAGAGCAAGTCTAAATGATTTGATGAAGTAGGAGGCATTTCAATGTGTGAAAGCCAAGGGCACAAGCTTAAGCTGAAAAGCGGTGATCTCCCGTCTCTCAGACAGTACTGCATCAAAAATCATCATTCACCAATAGCTGATCAAACATGGGGCAAGGGATTACTTTATCAAACCTTTATCAAGCTCTACAATATGGAGTTACGTTCACAAATATCACTTCAAACGTTACTGTACAAAAAGAAGCCTTATGTTATGTCCAGCGGCGTCGACTGCTCTGGGCTGAGAAGCATCTAGGATGGACCGTACAAAGGGAACATGTATTGTGGATAGAGGAACTGGTATTTCAAATCCGTTTTAATGGACACTGTGTGCTCCTGTCCAATGATAAAAAGAATCATCCAGACTGTCAGACTGAATGTCTGTCATGGTATGAGGCAGTGTCAGTGCACTTGGAAAAGGTCGTTTACAATTCTGTGATTCAGCATCAATGCAGAAAAGTACAATGAGACATAACTTACAACATAAACTGCATCTTTTCAAGGGATGTCCATGTATTATTCAACAAGACAATGCAAAACCACATGCTGCACACATTACAAAGGTGTGGCTATGGAAGAAGAGGATACAACTACTGAACTGGCCTGCCTGTGTGTGTGTGTGTGTGTGTGTGTGTGTGTGTGTGTGTGTGTGTGTGTGTGTGTGTGTGTGTCCACAACAGCGACCCGTACGTTTGCAGGAAGAATATAACACAAAATAACACAATAACACCAGAAACACTAAATCACTCTGTGTTCTCTTTGCCAAAACGTCTTTTAAATGTTCTGCGAAGGAACGGCAACTTTACAAAGTATTAAATCCTTTATATTATTTATTTGCTCCATGCAATCTCCCATGACCCTGAAAAACAAGCAGGGGTAACACAGGATACTTTGCTTTTTCTTTCATCGATTTCTCTCTCCTGTTTATTGTCTTGTCAGGGTAGCAGCTGCTAGTTAGTAATGCACATTTGTTACTTAATAAGCATTTCTTTGTCTTTTTTCCATCCTCATTAATGTTTGCGACTGTTTACGTGTTCTGTATGTACACCAGTGACAAATCTCACACAATCTGCAAACTGTTCCTACTTCTGATAATGTTTCTTTCCACCCTATAGCAGTGAATTATTTTTTAATGATGGTTTTAGCCCCGCCCCCTCTGACTCAATCAGTTTAATTATGATCATAAGGTACTGCTTTCTGCCAAAACTGAGGAACAGCCTGTCCACAGACAGACCACAGCCTGGCCCTATAGGCCTCCTAAGACCATCCTACACTCATGGGGGCACACATCTCACACACACACATCTCTCTCTCTCTCCTACTCAGAGACACACACATGCAAACACACAGGACAATTCACCAGGGGCCAATGAGAGACCATGCTGTGATAGTGTAGCTAACAGGCAGTGTTGGGAATAAGCTGCTCCCCGGTTAGGAGGCTGGGAGAAGTGCTGTACGATAAAGTAACTAACAAGGCCGAAGCGGGAATTATAATGTGCAGCACTGGGAAAAGGGACAGATGCAAAATGTAAACCGGTCGCGAAAACATGGTTAATTATCTGCCTGAGTGCGAATCGGTGATGAAACTGAACACAGTGCTGCTGCTACCAGGATGTTTATTCACTTATTCCGCATACTGACCTTTAGATAGAAAATATTATATTGTTATATTATATTATATTGTATATTATATTATAGTTGTATATAAGAAAATATGAAACGCATGAGTTTAGGATGAATTATGATCCTTCACTTTGTAAACATGTACCAGAGCAATAATTTGAAGGCTAAACGTGTCCATGGGGTAAAGAAGAGATGTGAACATGTAGACTTCAATTAGCTAATGATGCAGAGGAGAAACACAGGCCTCCTCCTCCTCCTTCTCCTCCCTTTAATGTAACTCAATCATCATTATTAATCAACATCCTGGGGCTGACGGAGACACCTATAAAGTCTTGTATCTGATAATCAGGACACGGCACATTTGGGTGTAACGGCGTAATGTCACCCATACACTGTTTGTACTTTTGAATGAGTGCATTTGGACCATGAGGTTTTTTTTCGACACCACGAGAACCCATGAGATAATCTGTCACCCATATTGACTATAGAAGGTCACATTTTTACATTGTGTATAATAGGAAACCAAAGAAATGAACGTGCCCTCACATGAAGACTGAGATGTTAAAACCTAATGATGATTTTACCCTTAAATAGAGGTAAAACACTGGAATTGTTCTAATTCTACAGTAGTTATATTTGATTCATTGTAGACGATGCTATAGAGCAGAATATAGTGACATTACCATGGTCACACAGTTTTTATACCACTGTTATAGGGTATGAATTTATGGAAATTAACGATAATTATAAACAATATAAGTGTAGGTTACGACCCAGTACGACCCAGTGTAGGTTAAAGCCATAACACTTAAGAGGACTGTATGATGGACTCGATACTTTTGTTTGAAAGAAAGCCAATATTAAATCCTCTGGGTTCACAAGCCATTTGGCCAAGTTCAGCCCAGAAACATTTATGAATCATTAAAAAATATTTTTCAACAACCCTTTCCTCAGCAGTCTCTAAATTTGCTCATTCTTTTTGTGCTATTTTTTTCTATGGCTGGTCAGATGTGACCAGATCACCACAGATGTAAGAAGGTTGAACAAATTCCCTAAAACTCAGTCCTTTATATGATTGTATTTAGATGTAATGTCTGGAAAACATCATGAAGCAAGCAGAGGCAGGCGTTTATGAGCAGGACGATTGTGATTACTTCATCAGTTTGAGACTGTTCTAACTCAACTTTTTTTTGTTTAAGTTACTTGTGTTTGTGTTTAAGACTTTCTTACACTTATTTGCTGTAAATTATGTTCATACGTCTAAGTGCCTGTCCTATTGTAAGTAGTACTCCTTTGCCCCCCCCCCCCCAACTACCTGTATATTCTCTCTACCTTATAATTATATTATTATTACCTTATAAATATGAAAATGACTAAAAACTGGTTCATATGTACTGGTTGAGTGTCGGATTCAGCTGGCTGATCTTCTGTTTTGGTTGTAATGCTGTCTATTGATGCATTTTTGGCTTCCGTTCAAAAAGTTTCAATCACATCAAGTTCAGTCACTCATCAATTGGTCAATCGATCACATTTATGTATCTAGGCAGTGTCCTTTTAAAAATATGCTTTATATTTACATTATAGTTACACAAAAACTACATCCTGTCTGTATCCTGTCAACGTCCATTAATCAATTACCTGTTAAACAGTGTGTGTGTGTGTGTGTGTGTGTGTGTGTGTGTGTGTGTGTGTGTGTGTGTGTGTGTGTGTGTGTGTGT
>JAUZST010014794.1:0-10471 GCA_034779995.1 Parotocinclus haroldoi
TATACTAAACCTCATTCAGGACACTCTCTTATACTAAACCTCATTCAGGACACTCTCTTATACTAAACCTCATTCAGGACACTCTCTTATACTAAACCTCATTCAGGACACTCTCTTATACTAAACCTCATTCAGGACACTCTCTTATACTAAACCTCATTCAGGACACTCTCTTATACTAAACCTCATTCAGAACACTCTTATATATCAAACCTCATTCAGAAAACTTATTCAGGAAACATCCTTGTTCTTGCCGCATTTCCTTAACCAATATTCATTCAGGACACCCTCTAATAACCAAAGTTCATTGAGGCCACCCTATCATAACCAAACCATTTTCTCGTCTTGCTCAAGTGCCCCTAAACACATCTTTTAAAAGAAGGCACAAATGTAAACAAACACACACATTGTAGAAGCCTGCTTATAAAGCTCAGAATGGGGTATTTATGCTGACTGGTGCAGACCGTGAAATATCTATACCTGACCAATCAGCACCCACTTTTCCTGGTCATGGTCATGGGAGATTTATGGAGCCTAAACTGGAATTTACTGGAACACACTCAGGGATTTGAACCCAGGTCCTTTTCTTGCTGTCTTTACCCAAAGAGCTGCATTTCGGTTCATTAGTTGTTGCCAGATAAAGATTGCTACAATCTAATGAGAACCTAATGTAAACGTGCCTGTTTGGCACACTGTAGGTGGCTCATACTGATCCCTGTCAGGTGTAAACAGTGCAGTCTAATTGCGTCTGAATAGGATTAGGGACAATCTGCTTGTCCCCAGTGAATTTACAAATATTGCTCTTGAGAGGGATCAGATTGTTTGTTTTTCAGGCACTGGCACGCAGCTACAGATTGCAGTGTTTAGATTGAGAAGAAGAAAATGTTCACCTTCTCTAAGTAAGAAAGATCTTTGAATTTCACCTAAGCCTTGTAATTGAAAATTCTGGTCGGAGGAGTGAGATTGTCAGAAATGGCCAAAAGAAACTGATGCACAGTTGAATACCCAGGGGGTTATGGATGTGTCAGGCAGAAAAAGGTCACTCTTTCTCACTTTGGCTAGCAGCAATCTTTAGTCCTAAATTTTCTATGTTACTACCCTCTCTCGCTATCTTTCTTATGGTTGTTGTGCTGATATGAAGGCACAATGTTTCGTATTGGCTCTTGGCAAATGCTTCTCTTAAACCTATTAAATTTTCAAAGTGGTTTCCGTTGGAGAGCCTGGATTCTGAAACATAATGGAGTTTGTGGTCTGTTGATGGAATGCAAAGGGTAAAATTGAGACTGTTTTGGCTTTTGACAGTACATATTTCTGAGAAAATGATGATGAAAAACAGAGATGAGGAAACAAAATCTATATTGAGACAGATTTACTTTCCCTCTCTGATCAATCCCATTGCTTTCTTTTTAGTTTAGTGTGGTATCGGGTCATAAATGGTTATTTCAAGAGAGGTAATGGTCTTATATTTCCACATTTGTGCCAGTGACAACCTTGCGTGAAGAGCAGTTATAGTCTGAGCACAGGCAGGGAGGGCATTGTTTATGTGTTTTTCTTGGCATTACAAGTCACCCATTAAACATAACTGTCATAAAGAGATGGAGAAAGAATAGCCTAGACTTGTACTTCACCTTCTTTAGATGTCTTAAAGCAGTCTGTCATATTCTCAAAGGTTTGTGTCGAATACCAAATTGTTCGGCACGATTGTCTTACCAACACAGCTAGATCCAACACCAGTTAAATGATGCATTTGAATAATCGCTTTAATTGCCCATGATTAATGGACAGCAAACTTACATCCATTGATCACCATTAACTTTCATTCCAGAGCTCCCAGCTAATTAGGCTTTTAATGAGCAATATGGCTGAACCTGACCTTAATATGTGGTTCAGCAAGCTTTTGCTCAGAAAAAGAGTTTAGTTTACTGTACTGCCACAAAATTGGTTAAATTTACAGAAATGGGATTATGTATGAGAAACGTGTAAACAAAATATACAAAAGCAACACATTTTCAGAACAAAATGGTTTCTACAGGCAAAATTCAGTATTTAGTGTGAACTCTCTAAAAAAGTGGTTTAGGTCACACCATGGCTGCTACTCTTCCAAAAAGACCATTTCTGATCAAGCTTCTTCAGAATATAGAAGAAGAACTCTTTTTTTGATACTCTTATGCCAGGTGCAGCTAATGCTCAAGAGCTCACTCACACTAAATACATTTATGTCAGACGCCCAGACATTCCAAGCAATTGTGGGTCAAGGGTCTTGCTCAGGGACCCAACTGTGGCAGAGGTGGGATCTGAACCCTGGACCTTCTGATCCATAGTCCAGTACCTTAACTACTAGGCCACCACAGTCCATTATACTTAATACTTGCCTCTGTAGCCTATAGCACCTATTTGATCTTAATTTTGCTTTTTATACCACAGAATAATTTTCCGTATTCTATTCGACATTCTATGCACGTGCTATTGTTATATTCTAATAAATCAACTGAAAAACACTTGTATATGGTCAATATACATTGCAAACACTACACCTTTAACAGTGGCATGGTGGTGCAATACCTTTGTACAGTACTGTATTAAAAACACACACAATACACCCACAAATAACAAAACAAATAGCATGGAGTAAGCCAGGCAATTTACCCTGATGGTGGACTTTTGGTGAAACATCTGTATGCCTTCTGTATCTATTAGATTGGATATCTAATTAGCCAGTTGTGTAGCAGCTTCAGGTAATGTCCGAATAAACCAGCCAATTGGGAAATTCTGATCCCAAGCCAATCTAATGTGATTGGATCATAGGATGACTGTTGGCTGATTTGGGATTTTTCATGCACACAATTTCTTCTGAGGTACACACATCACAGATTTTCTTTGCAAACCTTGGCCCATGGACACCAGTCGATCAATGCCTGTATGCCACTGCCTATCTGAGCATTGTTGCTGACCTTGCCTTTACCTTCATGGTCACAATTTATATTACATAATTTTCCTAAACTGGTTTCATGAAAATGACAATGCATTCAGTGTTCTTCAGTGGCCTTAGCAGCAAGTCGGGGAATTCAGTAGAACATCAATAACATGAGATTTGCGTCATAAAAGTATGCGTTAACAATTTGCAGGAATTGCATTATGAAAGCAAAGGGAAGCCAAACCTTAGTACAGTGTTCAAATTCAGCGTTCCTGTTGCTCAGTGAGTGTGTTTGCATTCAGAAGGGTGAGAACTAAACTCCCAGTAATCAATGTGGCACAAGTAGGAGGTGCCAGATTTAATCAGCGCAAAGGCAGGAAATGAAGGAAGTAATTCATTGTTCTATCCGTGATTGGAGTCCAGTATATTTAAATCTGCAAGTTGTCATGTTTTTGTCAGACATTAATACATAAACCGTAGATCACAAAGCCATTTAACTGCATAGGTCTGCCTCTTTCAGCATTTTGTGGCCTCAAAATGAAAGATGAGCTTTAAAGGAAAGGGGAGGCTAAATAAAGCAAACATGCATAAATGTAGCGGCTAAATCCTGACTTCATGTAATAAATCGAATATCCCTACAGATCTACAGCCATTTGTTTTCATTAAATCACAGAAATAAAAGCTGAATGTTAATAGTTTGTCCCTTCAATCATATGTGTGGGTTTGTTTCAGCATGGAAGGACAGAGGACAGAAGGTGACAGCTCAATGGCTTCCTCATACCACGATACACAGAGATACCGGTGCAGCTCTACAGGTAAGGTTATGTTTCAATAGTCATAGCAATGCAGCGTTAAGAAAGCGGTCAATTCAATGACGCTTATGCTCACATGTTACGTAAAATCTTTTTGCATGTGCCGTTTTGAGGACCACCCTAGGTGGCACCACGAATGTAGCTTTTGTTGCTATTCTCTTTTTATTCTCTCCTCTCAGTATTCTCAGTCTCTGGCAAATCCTCTGTTTCTGCTTGTAGTTTTTCTTTGAAAAACCACACTTGCGTATGGTTTACACAGCGCGGTTTACGGCACACAGAAGAAAATATAGCACTTTGTAGCAGGACTGGAGATGTCAATTTACATACACAAACACAAGCGTGCACAAACATCAGCCTTTTACAAAGGCTGTATGGGTTAAAACGTTATCACTTGTGGCCTGCGACCACAGCTTAGTCCTTCTCATTGACATATTCACAATATTGATTTGGTGACCTTTGAGTACTTCAAGCCTACCACCGTTGATGTAAAGCACTGGCCAAACTGGAAATGTCAAGATCATCCAAGGTCCCCAGTGGCAAAATGGGATAATAATATATACATATATACATGAAGGGGGATATTAATACACCGAGTATGTTTACCTGCACATCGTAATCCGATAATTGCAAAAAGTCAGATTTTTGCCAGTTGTTTACATTCACTCAGGCAATCTAATAATGGGAAGAATCAATGTCAATAATCAGATTTTGGATTTGTAACCAGCTAAATAATCTCACAGGAGAATGTGACACTTCATTAATTAAATAATAAAATCCTGAAGCATAAAAAAAGAACAAAATAACTAAAATAAGTGGGCGTGGCGACCGTGTCAACTTAGAAAACCAATTAATATGACCAATGGGATAAATGCCCTGAGCAATCCCATTACTGAGATAAAAAAAATTGACCGAATCGAGCATGCTAATTACATGACCGCTTGAATTATTTAAAATCTAAACAAAACAGCTTTTATAGGCAACAGTCGCAAGTACACTGCTCACAAACATTATGAGATATTTCATTATGGGATATTTCATTTTATTTATTATATTTTGTGTGATCCTCACTAACACTTGAGCAATCTGGCAGCTTCTGCTAGCTTTATATCATTGTTAAAACAACAGATACAATGGTGGCCTAAGACTTTTGCACAGCAATGACATCGTCTGTTCTAGTTACCAAAGGTACCAAACCTACAGAATAAAACAGTGTAACAAGATGGGCATAAATCCCAATCAGCATTTAATCCTTTAATATGAACATAAAGACCAAACTAACTGATCAACTTCCGATTTTCATTTCATTTTTCAAGCCTCATTTCAACAGTGCAGCGCAGGGCCAATGTGTAAACATTCTGGTGACAGTGAGGTGACAGGGAGAGAAACTTGTCACAGAGAAGAGAAACGGTGAATAAGAAACAGATCGGCTGCCTAGAAGGATGTCCAGGTTTGAAGAACTAGAAGAACTTCAATCCAAAATGGACTTTTCTTAAAACACTTTGCATTTTCATATACAGAATGAACTGAATTTGCACATATATAGTTATTTGTTTATAGTTAAGGTGGTAGTTATAGGTCTGAAGGTGGAGTTCTCTGACTCCGTGGTCCCATTTTTAATATGACACTGGCCAATATCCGAAACGGATCCAATACAGATTTTTTCGTAGTAACCAAGCCAAATTTTACAATCTTTTGTTGCCAAGCACTGGGAAATGTCACAGACATGATGATGGCAGACTTTTTTTTCGCATACTGTGACCTGTTTCAGGTCATTCAACATTTATGGGTTAAAGTATATCAGGACTGGACTGAATAGAGCCTGGTCTCAAAGAAATGAATACACATTTTACTAAAACCATTCGCAGTACTCACGTAACGCATATTACTACTACTGCTAAAAATAACAGTCATTTGAACAGTGAAAGATTGACTATTAACTGGTGCGTTGAATGTCTTATTGACGAGCATTTGACTATTGGAGGTATTTATGACCAAGGGTTATTTCTTTGTGGGTGGTGTACATGAATAAGGGGGTAAATGGCCACAGGAGAGCTTAATGGTAAATGGCATTATCCCGTGGGGGTATTTGGGGTTAAGAAGTATTTCTGCTGTGGGCTGGGGGAGTACTTACATCGAGGGTATTTAAGATTAAATGGTATGCGTCTGTTGAGGATCTTTACATTTATGTCATTTAGCAGACGCCCTTATCCAGACTATTACAATTACAATTAAATTTACAGTATTTAGCAGACGCCCTTATCCAGAGCGACTTACAAAAGTGCTTTAAGACATCAGTAACATTATCCATTCTTAATAATAAGGTATCTAAACAAGAATACACCTCTGAAACTGTAGAAGTTGTGGGTTTTTTTTTTTTAAGAGATAGAAGGACAAGGGTGGGGGTTTTAGTTGAGGTAGGTGCGGAATAAATAGGTCTTCAAACGGCGTTTGAAGATGGGCAAAGACTCAGCTGTTCGAACATTGAGGGGAAGTTCAATCCACCACTTAGGAGCCAAAACAGAGAAGAGTCCAGATGAGTGCCTTCTTTTTCCCCTCAGAGACGGGGGGACCAGTCGAGCAGTGCTAGAGAATTCATACAATTCAAGCGATTGTGGGTTAAGGGCCTTGTTCATCTATGGTAGCTTGACAGAGGTGAGATTTGAACCCTGGACAGGTTCAGGTGTCAGGTTTTTCGTCAATCTTTTAGATGTAAAAATACGCGCAGTACAATAATAGTAAATCTGATCACTCCGCAAAGAACAAAGTTGAGGTAAATTTGATCAAATAGTTGAGGTGTTTGGACGTGTTTGTGCTCCAAAAACACATATAAATATAGAATAGATAGAAGAGTCATATAATTATAGGTTGGCTCTGAAGAGCCAACATAATAAAAATGCATTTTTAACTATTATACCGTATTATTACTGGCAATAATAATTATACCTATAGGCGTTTTGTCGTATATCAAACTCATTTGCAGCCAGTACTTCTTTTGCTCACTTCTGCTCACAAAACTGGCCAGTTACAGTGGGCAAAAAGACACAAAAACTGGAAAGTTCATGACTGGAACACATTCATGATGTTAATTAATGTCATTTCTGCCTGTATGAAAATGGTGCTAGGCATTATATTCATTGAAGACTTCAGGGAGCCTGCATGCATGGTGTGGTTCAAGCATTAGTCATCCTCTAATCCTAAGCACCATCAGTGCTCACAGGATGCTGCCTACAGGATTCTGGGGGCTGGACATTTGGTACGTGGACTATTTTTAGTCTAGTGGCACTGAGGCGTTTAAAAACTCCAGCAGCACTGCTGTGTCTGATACAATCATACCAACACAACACACGCTAACACACTATCACCACATCAATATCACTGCAGTACTGAGAATGATCCACCACCCAAATAGTACCTTTTCTGTGGTGGTCCAGACCATTAAAAAGGAAAGCAAAAAACTACAGTCTGTACTTGTGGAACTACACAAGTGCATTTATATGGGAAGTGGAACTAATCAAATGAACAATTAGGGCAGAAACAAGGAGGTGTACCTAATACAATGATGGGGAAGTGTTTAATTAAACTAATAACTTTAGTACTTGCAGTGAGGTATTCCCAACATTAGCCAAATTTTGATTAAATGTAAAAGAGTTATGAGCAACACAGTGTCCTGATTTACTAAGCTGTTTAATTAGAAGTACTAATTTGCAAGCTCAATCAAATGTATTGTAAGTCTCCGTAGTGGAGGTCTTGTGGGTGTTTCACGAAGATTAACAGCACAAATGACAAAATGAACAAACAAAGGAGGTTTGCAATGCGTCCGTGGCGAGGTCAGATCTCAATGTTATTTCCCCAGAATGGCAAAGATAATTAAAGAGCTGCAATGTACTGAAAATATACTGCTCACAAAAATTAGGATTTTTTTTTTTGAATGTGCAATAATGTTCACAAATTTTTGTGAGCAGTATATTATACACAAATGCAGCATTGGATGCAGTTTTGAGAAAGATGTTTAGGTAATGATGATGATGGGACAGGAGAAGAATAGAACATTAATATTGAGAAATAAATGACATGTCTACATTAGTTTGAAGTTTTGACGTCTAAAGTGGTGACAGCTCAAATCCATCCGTAAACTGTTGCATATAGCACCACTGCCTCACAGCACAAAGGTCCCGGGTTCAATCTCAGGCTGGAGCAGCCTGGGTCCTCTCCGTGTCTCCAGGTTTACTCCGGGTACTCCGGTTTCCTAACACAGTCCAAAGACATGCGTGCTAGGTCAATCGGTGTCTATAAAGTAGCCCTTAGTATATGACTGCGTGCATGACTGGGTGCCCTATGATGGATTGGCACCCCATTTAGGGTTGTTCCTGCCCTTGCTTCCAGAGTTGCTGGGAGGGCACAGGCTTTCCCACAACCCCATGTGGATTAAGCAAAGATAATGAATAATTTAATGTTACATATACTTACATCTTGCAAATAATGATAAGTCCTGAGGGTTTGGGTTCTTTAGCAAAGACTTTAACCCAGATTTGTACATTGTAATATGTTACCTATTGTAGAGTGCTCTGGATAAGAGTGTCTAAATGACTAAATGTAAATTTACACATGCCAGCCACTTTATTAGGTACACTTTGCTAGTATTGGGTTGGACTGCCTTCTTACCTGTGGCATACATTCAACAAGGTGCAGAAAAAAAAATCCCTGGGGATTTTGGTCCATAATAACCAGAAATCAAATAATTTCAACTGGCATCGTTTTTAGAAATCAAATCATTTCAATTGGCAACGTTTTTATGTTCTATTGCCCAATTTTGGTGAGGCTGTGCGAATTGTATTGTGAGCTGCTTGTTCTTAGCTGTCAGGAGTGGCATCTGGTGTGGTCTTCACCTGCTGTAGTCCATCTGCTTCAAGGTTCGACACGTTGTGCTCTTCTGAGTACCTCAGTCGTAACGAGTAATTATTTGGGTTAACGTTGCCTTTTCATCAGCTCGAACTGGACATTGTCTTTTGAACACT
The DNA here is from genome assembly GCA_034779995.1 of Parotocinclus haroldoi. Classification (NCBI taxonomy): domain Eukaryota; kingdom Metazoa; phylum Chordata; class Actinopteri; order Siluriformes; family Loricariidae; genus Parotocinclus; species Parotocinclus haroldoi. The sequence goes on from JAUZST010014794.1 coordinate 8,742, forward strand.
GACATCAGCAAGGAAAAGTCGCTTTCTGGATTTTTTGGACCATTTTTCAAACTAAACCTAGAGATGGCTGTTTGTGAAAACTCCAGTAAATCAACAGTTTATGAAATACTCGCACCAGTCAGTCTGGCACCAACAACCATGCAATGTTCAGTCGTTTAAATCACGTTCCTTTACACATTCTGATGTGGTTTGAAGTTTAGAAGCTTATCTTGACCATGCCCACATGCCTAAATGCACTGAGAAGCTGCAGTTTTTGTGATTTGCAGTCAGGAGCAGTTGAGGAGGTATACCTAATAAAGTGGCCAGCAAGTGTAGTTTTAAAGACCAGTCAGGCTGGCATCAGATGTCTTAATTTTATTCCAACTGCCATGCTCTAATGACTTTAAAGCTAAATAACACTTAGCTATTCAGTCTGAATTGATGCATTTTCTCGAAAAACAGAAACTCAATCAATTGGGTCTTCATGAACGGCAACACGCAAAACCTGCAAAACACGTCATATTGCTAGTTTGAAAGATGCGAGCTCTGTGGGACCTTGTTAGTAAAAGTCTGCAAATTTAGTAGGATTTTTATTACGTTTCTGTACATGCAGACCCTCAGTAAATCAAAGCCCAAGAGAACGAGAAATAGCCCAACGCTTTTTTTTTAAACTGCAGAGGACCTGCTGAGCGTGGACTACACAGACCGAAACATGCTGGGCGTAGACTGAGGCAGTCTGTTCTGTGCACTGAGAAAGCAACTGGCAACATCAGCTGTTCATGATTATTTAGCAAATGTTCTAAGAATCGGTACGTAATGAATCAATGTTATTTAGGATTTACATTTACATTTAAGGCATTTAGCAGATGCTCTTATCCAGAGCGACTTACAATTATTACAGATTTACATTCCAAGCAATTGTGGATTAAGGGTCTTGCTCAACTGTGGTGGGATTTGAACCCTGGACCTTCTGATCCAGAGTCCAGTGCCTTAACCACTAGGCTACCACAGTCCCAGGATCATCAGTACACTGTAGTGGGCAGCACGGTGGTTCGGTGGGTAGCACCGCTGCCTCACAACAAGAAGGTCCTGGGTTCAATCCCTCGGTTTAAGCAGCCTAGGTCCTTTCTGTGGGGAGTCTGCATGTCCTCCCCGTGTCTGCATGGGTTTACTCTGGGTACTCCGGTTTCCTTGCACAGTTCAAAGACATGCCTGTTAGGTTAACTGGTGTCTCTAAAGGTGGACGTGGGTGGTTGTTCCTGCCCTTGCACACAGAGTTGCCGGGTGGGCACCGGCTGGCCCGCGACCCCATGTGGATTAAGCGGAAGATAATGAATGGATTGAAGTATATTGTAATTTTGTCTATAAAAGGCTTGAACATATCCCTGAATTGCATTGAACACACTCTCTCTCTTTCACTCACTTTGTTGTCCATCTGTTTATTTCTCTGTGCCATGTCACCGCTCATGCTTTAATGCTAGCCCGCTTTCGTTCACTTTCTCATTCAACACACACATGCTTGCTCGTATTATGCATACACAGATAATGAGAGATTTTGGACCGTTGGCTGAACTTGGTGCTGTTCTGCCTATGAGGTAATGAGTCACAGAGTTTGTTTGGAGTGCAGCTCAATGTGTGTCATGCGGATGTAATTTTACTCAGGCACACATGCGCGCGTGTACACACACACACACACACACACACACACACACACACACACACACACACACACACACACACACACACACACA
>JAUZST010014795.1:0-10470 GCA_034779995.1 Parotocinclus haroldoi
GTCCTGTAACATAGGGCATGTTCGATTAATCGTACCAGCCGCTTATTAGGACCAAAACCATCCCGTCCCGATGTGGCAACACTTACTGAAAACGAAAAAGGAAATGCATCCAACTTTTCTGTCAGCTGTAACAGGGCTTCACTCGTCCTAGAGTTCTGCCATTCTGTCATGAATTAGATGACTATAATACCGATTTTTATTTTATTTTATAGTTCTTAAGACCTCAGCTGTTGAAGAGGGTGTTGATCAGGACGTTTAAGCAGTGAAAACTGTATAAGGGAAATGAGCATGCATTGACCTGTGCTCTAAGTAATAATAATAATAATACATTTTATTTGTAATGCACTTTACATTAAGGTATATCTCAAAGCGCCACAGGTAACATAGGAACTTGGTAGCCAGTGGAGAGATCAAAGGATGGGAGTGATGTGTTTGTATTTCCTTGCTCTGTGTGCAGAAGATTACATGGCACAGTGCACTGTGGCCTTTTCTTTATTAAAAGCAATAATAAGCATTTATAAGACTCAAATCACTTTCGTTTTTACTATGACTAAGGTTAGGGCGATGGTATGGTGAAGGAATTTCATAGCTACATTAATACGCAAACCAGTGAAAATACCCCTGAGATATAAAGGACTATATGGTGCGTGGGTGTTTGGGGGTTGTGTGTGCGTCTAAGCAGTTTGCTCTAATTAATTCCATGAATACATGGCACGCTCACCCTGTCACCATTTATTCACGCTCTGTAATCCCACACAAACTCGCAGAAATCCTTCAAGCATGAGAGTGTGTCTCTCTCTCCAGTCAGATGGGGTGTTCTGGGTGTGCTTCGTGCATGCAGGTATTATTAGCAAAGTCCTATTTATGGAGCAGGCTGACGATAAACAAGAGGTTTCTGGCCTGCTAACACTGTCATCGTGGCCGAAGGAAGTGAGCGCACTGGAATTCATTCCATTTGTTTGCATGCATGCCAAGTCAGAGCGCATTGAAGCAATCCCTAGAAAAGCCTGAGTTTTGTAACGGCCTTTGGCCAATACTCTGCGGACTCGATAACTTCCGAGTTTCAAACCTGCTCTGGCATTAAAATCAGCACAAAAACTGTACATCAGGAGCTTTAGGAAATGAGTTTCTATAAACGAGCAGCTGCACGCAACAATTCCCACGGTAACCGTCCAGAATGGTGAGGAACACCTTCAAAGAAGTGAGAGAAGAGTGAAAGCTCTTCTCCATTTTACTGCCTACGGATTAAGCAGGCAATAGGGATGCAGTCACAGTTCAGCATCTGTTTTGAAGAATGAATTAAGAAACCACTGTGTGGCTGCATCGCACAGTTCTATCATTTCAACTGACATGTCTTATTTAGGCGTTCCTAAATAACGGGGATTCTCTGGGAACAGGCAACGGGGCCTGGCTACTCCGACCATTAAAGTCAAATATGCCTGAGTTAATATATTAGAACCTGACAGTTTGCGCTGCAATAATTAATTTTCTGGCAGTTATCAGATAGAACATTTTAATCATGTTGAATGAACTGACTGCATATAGCATGCTGATAAGGCTGCTCTACTAATTAATTTTTAATTGTTGGGGTTAGGGGTGGGGGGGGGAGGAACTACAGTGAATTTGTTCCAGCCTCAAGCACTCAAACAAAGCTCCACTCAAGCATGAGACACACATTTGATTGGCCTGTTAAGACTATTTCTGGAAACGTATATATGTATGTGTGTATGTAATGGCACTCACAGGCACAGAAAGGGTCACGGTGCCAGAGCCAGATGTTTTACTGCTCAATGGCACCAAACCAATTAACTCTGACCCACTGCTTAAGCTAGCCAATCAAGCGCTGCCTTTGTGAGCCTGTCTTTCCTTTCTACCACAGCTCGGTTTCCTGTAGTTGTTCCCCAGCGTACGCCGTCATTTCCTTTCACTGTCTTGTCACTTGCAGAAACTCACCGATGCTCGTGTGTTCAACACTAACCAACAAAGCCATGTGAACATTCTTTCTAGTCTTGAGAGGCCAGAAATAGGGACATTATCCAATTTAAAAACCTGACCTGGTTTCCCCGGAAAGATTGAATTTGGAAGTAAATGACTCAGTCAAAGGGAGTGAGGAGAAGGATGTGATATGTTGTGAATGCGAATCAGCAGGGAACGACAAAGACTGCTGGCTTGAATGGGAACCACTACTGAGAACACTGTATTTCATTTCACTGCGGAGGTTGTTTTTTTTTCGCTTGCGGTTTATTGGCATTTTTTGCTCTCAGTCTGCTGCTCATGCAACGGCTGAACACCACTGTAGGAGAGCGCTAATTCTGCTTACATAACACATTAGACATGGGTAAAATGTTGTCTTATTATCGGCACCATGAAGACGAAGCGTCTTTGCACTTGTTTTCAAACAACATGCTATAGTTAAACTTATAAAAAAGACATTATATATGCTTATATATGCACACGTTTTGCACAGATGTCCAACAGCGCACAACTTTGGTTTCGCATTTGCTTTAACTAAGTTTTGCATTTGCCTAAATGTTGCTAGCTTTCACTGAAGTTTCTTTTTTTTAGAATGAGGTCTGCTTTGTTGAAGATGCTGTTATTAAACATCATCAGTGCTTACTCGTGTCCACACCAGCGTCATTTTAAGCAGTGCATGTTGGATTTTTTAATTCAGTGTCTGCTGCACAATACATCAAATCCCAATTACAAACAAACATTTACCTTCAATAATATGCTTCCGTGAGAGACCCCTTTCTGTTTCTGCCCTGAAAAGAAGAGTAAAAAAAAAACGTAATAAAATAAATAATGCCCATACAATCTTGACCTAAACATCTAACGGCTGCTATGCTCCAGTTCAGGGGCATAACTTCCCCGTCCCAATTCCCTAGGACATATGAGTAAAATGTTGCTGTGCCCCCTAAAATCATGGGGATTAAAAGACCCATAAACATCCATTCCTGCATTTCAGGCCCGCAACACATTACAAGGAAAGTTGGGATGGTGACGCTTTTACCACTTTGTCTAGTTGTGATTCTTTTTCACCGCACTTCAGCGTACCTGGAAAAGATTTTGTCTTCAAGGCAGCTTGTGTTGCTCTCAAATATTCGTGTCTTTTTCTGCATCGCAGACGTGTAAATGACCTTTGCCACGAGAACTAACACAACCCCATACTGCAGTACAAACCCCCGACTTTTGGACTGGAATCTGATAATAGTCTGGCTGGTCCTTTTCGTTTTTGGTTCGTAGCATACCGCATGCATTTTATCACAAAATAAAGACCTGGGATACTGATTCATCTGACCACAATGCACATATCCACTGCGTGACAGTCCATCCCAGATTCCTTTGAGGCCAGAGAAGTCGGTTTCGCGCTGTAAAATTTTACGCTTTCATCATTTGTGAATTTATCCCCATATTTTAGTTCTTGACAAGTGTTATCCCTTACACATGTGATTTTATCAGCCATTGTTGAATGCCTGTTATACCAATTCATGATTACAGTCACTTGTTGGCATCACCTTTTTAAAAAAAAACATAATTGCTTTTGATTAAACGAATTACTCTAAATGATGCATGTGCTGCATGCCTGAAATGCACGAATGGTCCACGTGTGCCCCCATGCCACCCTGCAGCCTTATATAGAGATGCTGAGCCATTCCTATCTTTATAAGCGCTGCACTGGGTGTTTCTTTTAATCTGAACGCTGTCTTCTTTCATCATTTGCCCGTCACTCTGTGAACGTCTTAGCCTTAATCCTCCATTATGAGGTTGGCTTTGTGGTTTCAAAACTCAAATCGATTATCAGCTTAGCAGCAAATGGCTTTAGATCCAGCATCTTCATGTCTTAGACTGTCAGTCATCAAGAACAAACTGAGGACGATGGATCAGGCGGCATGTGTGGCACAGTCACACACAGAACTGCGTCTGTGCAGCTTGGTGAGTCGTGGTTCCTCCCGAGGTTTCTTCCTACCATTGTAGGGAGTTTTCCCTTGCCACTGTCGCCCTGGGCTTGCTCAACTCGGGATTGGCCTTTAAGGTCTTGTATTACTGTAAAGCTGCTTTGAGACGATGCTACGTTGTAAAACGAGATACATAAATAAAATTGAAATTGAAATTGGTGATTTTGAGGCAGCACGGACATCTGATTAGGTAAAGTCTGTGCATTAGTGGTTAAGTGTAAGTGCTCAAAATAATGCTTTTATTTGCATACTTACTTGCCTCCCCAGTAGAGTTTGGTAGTGATCACTAGACTAGACCTCCTGAGGAAGAGAACACACACTTGGTTAAAGAGGGGCAATACTGGCATTTAAACAATGCTCAGTTGGCATTAAGCGGCCCAAAACGTGCGGAAAAAATATGACCACACCAGTAGGCCACTAGGAGCAGTCTGACCGACTGATACAAGGCAGGACGGAGCCATGCTTTTATGGCCAAATACTGACCCTACCATCCGAATATCACAGCAGAAATCAAGACCCATCAGGCCAGATAGTGTTTTTCCCATCCTTTAATGTACAATTTTGGTGAGCCCCTGTGAATTTAGCTATTCTTTGCTAACAAGAGGGTGGTCTTCTGCTGCATTTGCTTCAAGGTTCAATGTGCTGTACATTCAGAGACGCTCTTTTCCATACCTTGGTTGTAACTAGTGGTCATTGGAGTTACCGTTACTTTTCAGCTCAGAGAATGTTCTAGAGCTCTAGATGTTCTACCAAGAAACCAGTCCCTCCAGAGTGCAGGAATTCCCTCCATCTTTCGGACATTAGGAGACGATGTCCTTCCAAAGGGCCTCCCCCTGAGGACTCATTTTACAATCTATTTTGATATCATTTAGTTCATTTTTTAACTACTAATTTAAATTGTACTACTGGTTTGTTATTTGATTTAAATTGTTCTTTACCTATAATTTAGCTACAATTTAATATACTTAATGAGTATTTATTTAATTAACATCTAGCCCACCCGTGGAGGACGGGTCCCCTGTTGAGTCTTGGTTCCTCCCGAGGTTCCTTCCTACCAGTTTCAGGGAGTTTTTCCTTGCCACTGTCGCCCTAGGCTTGCTGAACTTGGGATTGGCCTTTTAAGATCATATAATATAATATTGTAAAGCTGCTTTGAGACCAAATGTACCGCCGTAAAAAGCGCTATAGAAACAAATTTGAATTGAATTGAAAATCTCAACAGCAAATCTAAGCAGTTTCAGAAATAATCAGACCAGCACCATCTAGCAACAACACGATCAAAGTAATTTTAATCACCGATTTTAATTCTATGCATCAACTTGTATTATTCGCTACTGCAATAATTCAGATTTCGGGGGAATTTGAATAGTGGGGGTTTTACTATTTGTATTAGTTGTATTATTGTTTTTTCATTGTATCTAGTGTGCATTTTACTAACCATGTTTACAACTCTAAAATTAGTAATAATGATGCGATCAGGTAGCATAGCAAAGTTAAAATGTCATTCCCTTCACAAAAGCCATACACAAACACTCGCGACTGTTTTCATACCTCCAGCATTTCTTCTTGATGATGTTTCCAAGAATGAATTCGGCTCTGCGAAAAGAACAACACAGAAATAAAAGGTCAGGGAATTGTCCGAGTCTGTGTATCCGTGTGCACAGTCCCGCTATGACAGATAAAGCGCAAATTTCTAATTCATTCCGAAAACATCAGCTGCTCACGCGCACTGTCAGAAAGGTGACATTTTGGACTGGGTTCCTGTGTGTGGGGTGTCGCATTACTCGTCAGTGGGCTAACTATATATAGTGTGATTATATGGCAGAAAATGGATGCTTAAGTCTAGAGCAGATAATTGTCCATGGCATTTGTTATGACACAATGTGCAGGGCAGAACTAAAACAATGCGAGCCTCAAGGCAGAAAAGCTTTGAATTCAAATCATGGCTGACCTAATGATCATGGCCACTAATGGGCACTGACCAAGACTCAACTGCCCAGCAAGTCCATCATCAATAAGGACGGCACAAGCATGCATATTGGATAGAGACGGAACTCAATAGATTTACTCACCTCCCTGCTGAATAGACCTCAGCTGTGTCAAAGAGGTTGACCCCGTTCTCATAGGCTATAGTCATTAGCTGCTCGGCAACCTCCACACAAACACACGCATCGTTATAAATTCGTATATCGTTGTGCATGCAATCACGACAAGGTATGTGAACATAAGGTCATGCTAAATGCTATAATAAAAGATACAGAGGATGAGGCAGAGGGAAAAGGTGGGCGGGTGTAGCTGATGGGATAATGGAGTTGTTTCCATCTCTCGCACCCTGACAGTATGATGTGTGTGTCATCATCCTGAGTGACAGTGACCGTAGGGCGATGTGTGTATTCGCCTGTGAAGTCAACAGTGTATGCTTAACAATTGCCGACATCTGATCAAAGGTGAACAGAAGAACGATGTCTCCGGCCGTCTTCGGTTTGTTTGGATAGCCACGCTGACGTGATCGGACGCTAAATTAGACCCCGCCCCCAGTGACAGCAAGGATGGTTGTGCTGTAGGGGTCTTTATGATTGATGATTGGCTAATGGTATGCCTCAGTGAATGTCAGAAGCAGGATGAACCCACGCAGAATGTAGCTATTGTTAGTAGGAAGAGAAGCACCACAGAATGATTCATGCAGGGTGTTACTACAGAGCTCTGTGGTTTCTCGCACTGTCGCTGAGCCACGGCGGGCCGAGGGATCATGGCATGCCTCACACGAAATAGCACTGTTTTGTTTGGGATTATGTGGGCGCTTCTTTAATATCCTCACCTCATCGGAAATCTGACCCCCAAATGTCACCCAAGTTCCTGGAGCGAACGAGAGAGAGCGACAAATAAGACATTTCGTGCTGAAACAGATAAGATGAACAGACAGGCCAAGGCAATGGGAGCACAATCACAGAAGGTTATTTTATGTATTCCATCACTGACACGCTGTGTGGTTCGTTTTAGTGTTTTTTTATAATCGTCAATGACCTTTGTTATTCATATGCTGATCACGGGCCACACCTCCCATGATTCATAACGTTAACGGCCCCAGGTAGAAGAGCTGAGCAAATGTTCCTTTTCTTTTAGCCATTTGATCTTTAGAGAAAACATCGCCAATGTTCATTTTGTTGCCATCTCATGAATTTTTGTCAGAAGACGTCCATACCAAATTCGAGTATTATGAAGTATGGGAATCCCTAGTCAAAGGATGTTTGATTTTCAACCTCTGGAAGAAAACATGGCCTCTTTTTGAAGGCATCTCCGGAATGGCCGACAGGGTCTGTTACCCTACGAATCAGCCTCCAACTTTATCGATAAGGGACTGGCTCGACGTCTCAATCTACCCCTCAAGCGGCTTTTGACCCTCATATCCATAACTCCATCACTCACCAGACCCGCCCTCTGACCCTAAGCTTGGGTAAACAACAGCAAACTTTTAACTTCTCTAACTTAGACCTAGTTCAGCTCTTTTTAAACAAGGGGTTCTTATTTTGCTCGAAAATATGAAATACTACGTCCTTACTTCTTTCAAACCCCCCTTTTCTATTTCTTTAAACACCCACGTTCAGCCTTGGCAGGTAGCTGCAAACTGGACATTATTAACGCTAAAGGCTTTCTTGGAAATGTTGTTCCCAGCTGTAAGATTGGCTGGAACTGCAAATCTGCTGGTAAAAGGCAGTACTGCAGCATTGGCAAGAGCTGTAGATCTGACGCTCAGAGGACCCCCTAAAACGGTCAGCACTCTCTTCAAAAAAAATCTTTGCCTTCCAGAACTATAAAATTGCTATAAAGCAGGAAATCCCTGCTTCATAAAGATGTTTTATATTCAAGTGATTCGGAAAATTCTGTCAACTGTCTTAGCGGTGTGAGCGAATGACTGCCAATCATTTTGTGTCTGTTGTGTCAAAAATTAAATGTTAACGAGATAGTCTAATGGGAGGATCAGTTGAACAGATGCCAGTTAAACCACTGAATTATGCAATGTCCCAGATGTGATCAATGCCGTTGTTTACGTGCTGATACGGGACAGGGATTTTAATATTATATTGCATTTTGAGTCTTAAATTCATTAACAGGATGGTTTAATTTCCTTTCATTGGTTTCCAAAATGCATGCTGGCTCATCATTTATTTAAAAGTCACTGATTTATGGGGCACTTGGAGAGAGACACAAAGAGACGGATGCTCGCCGCTGCGCAAAGGAAAATAAAGAGCTCAAGCTCACAGTCAGACTCTTATGATGGAATCATTATTGACTAAGGACTTACCGAGCCCCAAACATGATACACGCAATCCTGATTTCCCAAGGTTCCTGCGAAATGGAGACAGACAGTATTATTGATCACGTAACCTGAAGTAGCACACGGTGGTCCAGTTCTGACAATCAGCGGACACAGAAGGTCCAATAATCATGTTTGCATCCAACAAATACGAGATTAAACATGTGCCAGTAACATATCCCATAATATGTTCACAATAGGCTGTTGGACTGCAGTCTAATGCTGTTAGTGTTGACTATCAGTGTCCGAGCACAACATCTGACCCATCTGATCCACAGACTCAAAAATGCAACCCAAACCAACAGATAAACCTCAAATCACATCGTTAACCCATAAGAATTTTCTATATTTCTGGATAAATTTCACCTAAATGCTTAGATTTTCACAAAACCTGACGAAACAGATGCGACAAACATTTAAAGGTTTATTTATCAAGAAAAATGATCCAAAACTACACGTTTTATGACTGGAAAACTCAGGACTGTTTTGCTGCATCTAGGCTAGGAAATGTTGGAACATCTGTTAGTGCACTGGTTTTCACAAAAACATAGTAGGTGGCACAGTTAGACAACCATATTACCCCCAGAAGTCATCCCCCTCCCCAATTGCCCAGTCAAAGTCGAGACCAAGGTCCAATAGAAATGTTGGGAAAGGGCCAATAACGGGCAATTCATATGTAGAAACCCACCAACATTCCAGAAGCTGTTCTGTATAAAGAGCTGGGATTAATCTCCTCCAAACTGCTTATGTATTGTAAATGTTGATATAAGTAACCTGCCCTATTTTTTAAACATCTTCATCTACAATATAAAGACAAAAAGTTTCTGTACACCCCGAAAATACGCCCAAAACACGAGTGATAACATGCTACATGTTCCTCTAAAAGGACTTTCCACTAGATTTTGGAACAGGACTGTAAGCTCAGCTTCTGATGTTAGACAATAAGCTCTGGCTTACTTTAGGCATTCGAGTGCATTTTCACGGTGTCTGAAGAAGTTTTTGGAAAATACAAATTGGACTTTGTAAAAGAATAGCAAGGCAGAAAGTTAATGAACTGACTCACTGGAAGTGGAAACCTATAAATGTGTCACGTGACCTCATTCTATCATCGGTTTGTTTATGGGGATGTGACAAATGTGTTACGAGTAATTGTTGCTGATCCAGCAGAGCTCAATAATTAAACATTTGTTTAAATAGTGTACTTTATGGACTCCTGTGAAACAATATCGATGTTTTAGGTCATTTTTTAAGAAGAAATTGTAAATGTTTTCCAGATTTTCAGGCATCGCTGTACCAGGGTAAAAGTACAGTCAGTCAAATACTCTTACTGTACTTTTATATTGTTTTGAAATGTTTTCTCTTTCCCAAAAATGATTACCAAATGTTACAAAAGTACTGACTGTTTTTGTAGTGGCAATTGTCTCTAATTTTGAACAATGACTAAAAGAAGAAAACTAGCCATAGCATGTCAATAGAGAGAGAGCAAACAAAACAGTTATAGACATAACAATATCATTGGATATTTCATTACAACACAAACAGCTTGTTTGACACAGTATTGACACAGTATTGACACTGCTCATAAAAATTAGGGGATATTTCAAAATAAGTATGAAGTATGATTAAAAAGTGAGAAACTGATTTCATTTTATCCAACAAGTTAATCAGAAAAGCAAATTAGAAGTTAAAGAAAGTTGTTCGATTATGCAAAAGAGATGGAATAGCACCAGGATAAAATTGTGTAGGAGACCCAGTCCATCCTCTCTGCACATAACATTTACATTTACACCTCCAACATTTGCTCAGGGACCCAACTGTGGCAACTTGGCAGAGGTGGGATTTGAACCCTGGACCTTCTGGTTCAGAGTCCAGTACCTTAACCTGGTTAAGCTGTCTGATTTACAACAAACTACTGTAGTTCATATTCTCTGTGTAATGCTAACGAGAGAGGCTATGCACTTTTAATATGATTGGAGAGCCAGGGAACAACCTACTGATGGGATAAATAACAGCTAAACTGCACATGATTTATTCATCTGACTTCCAAGTCACCTTTTGATGTCTCCATGCCTGTAGGCTACTGCTGCTTGGATAGGTTTCTGTCTGTACATCTTTACTGAGGCTATGCACACACACACACACACACACACACACACACACACACACACACACACACACACACACACACACACACACACA
>JAUZST010014796.1:0-10470 GCA_034779995.1 Parotocinclus haroldoi
GTTGTAGTTTATTTAGAGATTTACTAGAACATCCAGTGAGTAAAGCGTTACAGTAATCCAGTCTCGAGGTTATAAATGTATGAACCAGTTTTTCAGCATCTTGTAAGGAAAGAATATTTCTAAGCTTAGAAAAGCTTTACGCAGCTGAAAGAAAGCAATTCTTGTGATGTTGTTAATGTACACATTAAGGGAGAGATCTGAATCAAACATAACACCTAAGTTTTTTACAGTTAGACTTGGCGTTACCAAACAACCATCCAGGTTTAATATAGATGTACCCAGTCCGTCTTTCGCAATTTTGGGTCCGACTAATAAAACCTCAGTTTTATCCGAGTTAAGCAAAAACTCATCACCATTACAGCAGAATCCATTCTTTCAAGTTTACACCAAATTCTGATCCAACTATCTGAATGTCGAAGCAGAAATTGAGACTCATTTAGACCAGATGATGGGTTTTCCAATGTTCTGTTGTTTAACTGTGGTGAGTTCATGCAAACTGTAGCCTCAGTTACCAAATTACCATTTTTTAGCTGACAGTAGTGGTGACTGGTGTGGTGTCATGCTGCTGTAGCTCATCTTTTTCGATGTCTGATGTGTTCAGAGATGCACTCTATTGGATATATCGGATGCAACGGGTTGTTATTTGAGTTACTGTTGCCTTTTTATCAATTCAAAATCAGGCTGGCCATTCTCCTCTAAACTCTTGTACCCACAAGGCTTTTCTTCTCCTGGAGAAATACTGCTCACCTGATATTTTTTCTTTAATGGATCATTTCAAATAAACCCTAGAGATGGCTGTGCTTGAAAATCCAAGCGATTTTTGAAACATCCAGGCATCACCAGAAACCATGTCACATCCAAAGTCTCTTAAATCACCCTTGTTTCTCGTTCTAATGCACAGTTAAAACTTCTGCAAAATATTTGCCTTAAGACACGGAAATATATGATATAATACGAACATCCTGTCATACTTTCCGTGCTTCAGTAGCCACAGGTGGTGTAGGGACAGGCTGTAGGACAATTCTGCGTTCATGTGCAAATCTGTGTTGTGTTAGTTAACATTACAAATGTTCATGGCATACAATACAGGAGTGAGTCAGAGAGGAAAATATGCCAGATCCGTTCCAGTGTTTACAATCAGTATTGGCCCTGTTACCATCTCAGTATTGCTCTGTGTCTCCACACTCATTTTTGCTGTAAAAGTTGAAGAAAAAGAAAGGTGTTTTTTTTTTTCCGTCATATGGCTCGGCTAAATGCAACGCTGAGTATTTTGCTAAATGTTTTTTTTTTTTTTTTTGTGAAAATGTTTTAAAATGTAGTGATGTGTAAATTATTATTTGTTTTATTTTCTTTCAAATTCCAGGCTTTATTTATTTGTTTATTCAGTTTTTTATTGTTTATTTTTGTACTGTGTTACAGTAATCTTGTTTATTGTAATAGTTCTTTAAACGTTAATTGATTATCAGGATCATCGAGTCTGCTGCTAACATTTAGTCATTTTGTGAACACTCTTATACAATGTGAGTGTGTGTCTGTGTGTCTGTGTCTGTGTGTCCCTGTCTGAGTGTGTGTCTGAGAATGTGTGTTTGTGTATGTCTGAGTGTGTGTCTGAGAGTGTGTGTCTGAGAGTGTGTGTCTGAGAGTGTGTGTCTGAGAGTGTGTGTCTGAGAGTTTGAGAGTGGGTGCGTGCGTGAGAGTGAGTGCGTGAGAGTGAGTGCGTGAGAGTGAGTGCGTGAGAGTGAGTGCGTAAGAGTGCGTGCGTGAGAGTGTTAGGTCATGTGCTCAACTTGCTTGTTGCCCGTCTCTATACTTTTGCTAACCTTTCACTATATAATCTGGTTCACATTTACTTGTTGAGTCTCATCTGACTGGTCTTTTGTGTTAATGATACTGTCCATCACTGAATACTGTAGCAGGCGTCCTTTAAATAAAAGTATCAGGTCTGTCAGACCACATAAGCATTTTTACTTTCCCCGGTCAGAGTAGTTCAAGAGTTCATTACTACACTGCTCACAAAAATTAGAGTATATTTAATCCATTTTGAAATATCCCCTTATTTTTGTGAGCAATATAGATGCTTCATAATTATTATGAATTTCCATAAATTACAAGATTTAGCATGTGTTTCCTTTCCTGTTAATACCCGTTATAGTTACAATACAGCATAGTAAAAAGTCAATGTGACTTTACTAAAGTCCAGTGATCCGTTTCTCAGAACACAGTGCGGTCAGTACAAAACGCACACTTGTACTTTGGGAATCTGTAAAGATTAATAAATCTGGTTTGTGCTGGTGGTTGCTTATAAGCAGAAGGATAAATGAAAGCAAAAGCTGGTGCTTATATGTAGAGTAAGTCTTTTTATTTTTAAAAGGGTTTTATTTGATCCCAACCCAGTTTCTCACAACCTCCCTCTGGATGATTCCTCCAGCCAGTGAGTGCATCTACAACTTGCAGCTAGTGACTGCTTCTTGGCCCTGGTGGCTGGATGACCTTTACATGGAAATGAATCCACAGAGAGGAGCAGACTATGCTTGCCAGATCCGTCCACCATCTTTGCTGTTACTCCCAAAACCTGAAAACCAGCTTGTTGCAGTGGCAAGAAGATGATTTCTTGCGTTTCTTCCATACCTTGGGTGCAACCAGTTGTGTCTGTTCAGCACCCGGCCAGGCAAGCAGCACCACTCAGAGATTTGAACTTGGATCTCCGTGGTTGTGACCTAAAGAATTAGACCACAGTGCCTGCCGCCTAAGCACCAAATCCATATCCCTGTGGAGGAAGGGCTTCAGATTTTCTCCTGTTGCACATCATGTGCTTGTGTGTAATGGGACGTTCAGCCATCTGTTTTAATTTGATGGTTACCACATATTGCACGTCTATTGACATTTTCTCCGCCAGTCACTGCGTTAAGGGTACGCAGTGTAGCAGTTCCTCAGTTCTTTTAAAATCACAGTTGTGCCACAGAGCCAATACAGGGCTCTCAGAAGCACTTAGATCCCTGTATGGACTGCATTCTGCTGCAGTTACAAGCAGCTTTGGAAATCTAAATGTGAAATGTTAAACAGTCATAAGGTAATAACACTTCAGTTGAGCTAAATTACATGGTGCATGTGGGAGCGTGTGAACTCATATCTGCTAAATGAACAGCGCCACTTTACTTGGGTAATACATCTCAGCTGAATGCGCCTGTGCTTTCCCAGTGATCTTCCAGAGCAGATGTTCCCTCATGGCAGACCATATCAGGGCTACCCAGTATTCACCAAACGCCCAAGATATTTTGTCCTGGTTCGACCATCCTTAAACCCACGAGCGTATGTTTTGATCTGGTTTCCATCTGGACACAGCTGCTCTGTCAGATTGTGGATGTCAGCAGTCTTGCGAATGTGGAGCAGAATGGTTTTCAAACAACTGGCTCAGCTGTTGTTCCTTTCCCTTTCTGTGGCTCTTCCGTACTTTCCTTCTGAGTTCAGTTCAATCTGCACAGCATGTGTGTGTGTGTGTGTGTGTGTGTGTGTGTGTGTGTGTATGTGTAAAACAGGGCTTCTTGGACCCAGGTTGAAATTATTTATCAAAAGTGTCATACCAGGACTAATGTTAGCATGAAACACTAGTTATTATTTAGATTATGTGACACTTACCAAGCTGATCTATCACTGTGTTTCCTGTGTATGTATGTAGTGGATGTCTTGATGTCTGCTGACTTTAAGAGACTAGACTAGACTAGTCTAGACTTTTCTTTGTCTTGGACTATTTTTATTTGGGCATGTTCAGTTCTTTAGTCTGTGCCTCTTGTTTTTGCCTCGTCTGGGACAAGCTGCCTTTTTTGCAAGTCTTTCATTCATTGAAATCACAATTTTTTGCACAAAGCATTCATTTCTAAGATATTCAAAGGCAGTTTTGTCTGTTTGATTCCAGTGATACAATAGAAAAATAGGCAATTGCTCATTTTACATTTCTAAATTGCATTAATGACTTCATTGCCACTACAACTCTGCTGTAGAAAGAGTGTGACGGTGTATTACTTTGTTGAATTTCATGGGTTAGGCAACCATACAAATTGCCTTTTTGACTTTGTTTATTACAACCCCAAACCAGAAAAGAATGTTGAGACAGTGTGGAAAATGCAGGTACAAAGTCAACGCAGCATTTCTTACATTTACTTTGACTTTTTCTTGCTTTACATTTACTGACTTGATTTTATTTGTTAACAAACATCCGTTAATGCAGTTCAGGCTTGCAATGCATTTCGCAAAGTTAGAACGATAAAGCATTTACCAAATGTTGCCATTTCTTCTCACCACACTTAAGACATTTGGCCACTGATGGTAACAAGCGATGAATGGTATCAGGTATTATTTTGCTATTCTTTTGTACGCGGTCATTGTTGCCGTCACAATTTGATTTCCACAATTCACCACACATTCTTTATTGTAGACAGGTCAGTACCCTTACCCACTAATCCCACAGCCATGCCTTGTTCATGTGTCCAGCATGTTTTTTGCATTGTCTTGTTGAAAAATGCTTGGACGTCCCTGAAAAAGATGCCGTCTTGGAAGAAGCATATGTTGCTCTAAAGTCTTGGTGTACTTTTCTGCATTAATGCTGCCATCACAGAAGTGCAAATGACTTTTGTCCCATGCCATGACAAACTTTGGGTTAAGGACCTCTGCCCTTGATCCAATTAGGCATCTTTTAAGATGGGAAGATGGGAGGCCATGTTTCGTACATGTTCTCAATCCATAACTTGTGTCCTGTGTCTTTTCACTAAGCCTGTATAAGTATAAATTACATACAGACCAGTTCTGCCAGTTTACTGTGATTGGGTTCTGTCTTATTGGATTGGACACCTTTAAGTGTTTTTCTTGGCCTTCACAATGGTGGTTATAACTACAGACATGCATAACCTTAGAAGCTAGAAAAGTCTGCTTGGTTGCTATGAGAATGTCAGTATAATATCTGGATGATGCTTCAGTGAGACAGGTTATAATTCAGGGCCTAGCAGTTATCCTGTCTCAGTACTTTTCACTTTTACACTCTTAGACTATTTTTTTCTCTTCAGACAGCACCACATCTGAAGGAGGTAAATATTCAGGTTTAAAGTTGTTGTCTTTGTGTACATGCTACCTAATACAGGTAAGTAACATTTAATGGCCATCAGACCAACTGATCTATGCAGCATGAAGCAGGAGTTTAAGAGCAGGAAGTCTGTTATTTTTGTGAATGTCTCTAAATTACAAAGCATGTGGATAACAGCTTAGGCTTCCCATCATTTGCAAACAGTTTTCTTGTGAAAATACCATTTCTAAGTACATTGCAGTAATATAAAAACACTATGCAGCTGTGGCCCTGTCTGGTCAACAACCATAATTGTAGTGAGTTAGATTATAAGGGTATAAAAAATGAATGGCCAATAAAAGATTAAACTGACTGAGGTACTAAATCCTTCAAATAATCCATTGAATTGTGTCCATGTGAGCTTCTGTACCTGCATGCATTTCTTGTCGGCCTTTGTGAGCATTTTCTGAACCTGTGAGATTTTGTCTTGCGGCATGGATAACTGAAAAGTTCAGAGTAATGATCTGGGCAAACAAGTGTCAAGGCGAATGACCGTCAGAGGGTTCCCTTGACAATATGTCCAAGAACGATACATGATGTGAATCCTACCTCCGCCCTCTGTTTAATATGTACAATTTGAGTGTGTTTTGTTAAAACACCCACAGTCTTATTTGAAACACAAGCGGTGGTTGGTGGTTAAAAAGTCTGGGAACGTGCCGAACCATCGGCAGCTGCTTGGTACAGTTCGACAGGACCTTTAAGATCCTTTACATAACTGTGGTAACTAGTCGTGATTACGATTATAAGCATACTTTTGGAAGTGGTTGCATTTAGTGTAAGTGCAATTATGACATTCAATGCACATTTTAAGCTTATACTTGGCTTGAGAAGACTACAGAGTACAAGTATCAGGTAAGAGTGATGAAACCAGTTTTCAAACCATTCAGTCAACAACTACACAATTCATTCATTTATTAATGTTTCATCCAGTTAGGCAGCGCAGGGCAAAAGGTGGAAACAGACCCTGAACAGGGCAGGAATCCATCGCAGGACACACACACACACACACACTGAGACAGTTTAGAGACATCACTTGCACTTATGCATGTGTTTGGAAAGTGGGAGCAACCTGGCATACCGGCAGGAAACCAGTATAGACACCAAGTCAGGACTGAAACTAGAAATCTCTGGAGCTGTAAGGCGGAAACTCTCACCTCTGTATTATCACAATGCCCACAATTAGAATAAGGATCTACCCATTAGGGATATTAGGTTATTTAAGTTACTGCTTACCCTGGAAGAAAGTAGAAAGATCACACCAAGAGCACAACATTCAGTACAAATGGAGGTAAATGAGAAAAAGCCAAGTCAAGTCTGATTTATTTGTGTAGCACTTTTATAATAGAGCATTGTCCCACAGCAGCTTTACAATTCGAGATATTCGAATTAAATACCTACGGCCAGTCCTGAACAGAGAAGGCCTAGGGCGACAGTGGTAAGGCAAAACTCCCTAAACATTATAAGGTAGAAACCTGAGGAGGACCAAGACTCAAAAAGGGACCCATCCTCCTTGGGTGGCTTAGATGATGCCGCTGTAATATGTATAACACTGTGCATTATAGAGTGGTATCTCTGGATGCACCTCAGAAATTCAGTTCTCAGCAGATTTTTACTGTATTTGCTTGATACTCACACTTGCGCAATTTCTCATCTTGAATGAATCGAGCCATGGTTTGATCCAGGTTTGAAGTTTTTCGGTCCAGTTGTTGACAGTATTATGTATTTGGTAATTATACTTTTGCTACAGCAATAAACGGAATGACTTTTGCACGGCATTGTACACAAATAGCATTAGTGGAAGGGCATGGAAAAAAGAAACTGCTGGTCCCCAGCAAACATTGCCACACTTGGCGAGTTTGCAGAAGTGCTTCAGGGACAATTTTCTGTCAGATGAAACAAGAGATGAACTTTTTGGCAGAAATGCACATCATTATGTTTGTGAGGCAGTGTGTGGAGTGTGCATGATGGTTTAGGGCTGCTTTGCTGCCTAATGGCCTTGACAGCATTGCATTCAATGAGGGAACAATGAATTCAAAATTGTGTTATAGAGAAAAATGTCAGAGGAGCGGTTCATCACCTGAAGCTTAATAAAGTTTGTTGATGCAGCAAGACAATGACCAAAAAAAAAAAAAAAAACAAGTAAAGAAAGGTTTTAAAAGGGATAATACAATATAATACTATATATATAGATATATAGATAGATATATAGATATATAGATAGATAGAAACAGTTATGATAGTTTGAGTCTGTTTCAATGGTTTTCTATGGAAAGTCATATATAGTTCCAGCATATTCCAGTGGTGGCAGGGACATTACATTCTAATTGGTCTTTATGGCCTGTTATGTGAGGGCTTTTGTTAACCATTTAGAAATATTATGTTTATATGGTCAGTTCTGTGGTAGTTCTAAGGTACTACCAAAAATGTATAATGCATGTGACAAGTATAAAGAGCTAAATGCCACTGGAGCAGTGCAGTGACACTGTTGCCACACAGATCCAGAGACTCGGGGTTGAGTCCCTGCCCAGCTTCAACCTGCGTGGAGTTTGCATATTATCCCCATGTCTTTGTAGATTTAGACTGGAAACTCTACAAAGACACTACCTAAAGACTAGACACTAAAATCTACACAGACACGGGGAGAATACGCAAACTCCACACAGGCTGAAGCTGGGCATTGACTCAAACCCGAGCCTCTGGATCTGTGTGGCAACAGCGTCACTGCACTGCCCCAGTGAGAAGTCCAAAAGGCATTCCTAATGCCATTTACTTCAACTACAACCCCAAATCAGAAAGAGTTGGGACGGTATTTAAAATGTAAAATTTAAATAAAGCAATAGTGAATGCATTCAATACAGTATCCATTCAAGTCTGAGTCTTCGACGAGCACAGATCTCCAGTTTGTCAGCACATGCACGAGAAAAGTATTAAAAATGCTTAAAATGATGTTCCTCAAAGAAAGATTGCAAGGGATTTGCATATTTCTTTCTCTACAGTGCCTAATATTGTTACACGAAGAAATCCATGGACATTTCAGTGCGTGAAGGGCAAGGGCGGAAGTGTAATCTGAAGACACGTGGCTCTGATTCCTTTGAATTGATTTTTTTATTTGTATTGTTCATACCGTGTCACCTTTTTCTAATTTGGGGTTGTACACTGTGCTGATATGCGTTCACTTTGCATTTCATTCTTTCAATATAGTTTTTGTACTTTAGCCTGATGAAGTTTTTGACAGCTGTGCAAAAATTGGCTTTATGGCAGCTAGAGAAAAGAAGAGTGTGGTTTGTATTCACGTTTTCAATGACAATTAATTTATGCAGCATTCAAAAAGAATATGCATAGTGTAGAAGTATAGCAGTGCGTTCAGAGATTTCTGAGCTTAGGGGAGTCCATAGGAAGTAATTATAGCACCTCTAGCCATTAGATACCAATCACTGCAGATGTTGTGGCCATCTATCTCAGAGAATGGAAGATGAGTTTGAGCCTGGATTTACACTACTCACAAACATGAGTGGATATTTCAAAATGAATATGAAGAGGATTCCACAAGAACTGTTGAAAAATCTGATCCTGTCCATGCATAGCACTGTCACTGTGTTTTGGCACTCTTGGGTCACCATACCTACTGAACAGTCAATGTGTGCCTCTGTTTACCCTCATAAATATGTCCTTTGTCACTCAATCAATCTAGTTTGGAGTTTGCATCTCATTTATGTAAACGAACAACTTTCTTTGACTTTTCATTTGCTTTTCTGTTGATCTTGTTTAATTTTCTGATGTTATTGTTTAATAAAATAAGGCCAAATGCTTCTTTTTAAATCACATCATATTCAATTGGAAATTTCCATTCATTTTTATAAGCAGTGTAATACTGATGATCCCAGGAAATGTAGTTCACAAACTTGAATGATTTTGTTAATGTGTGGTGACATCTTTCATTCTCGGACATGCCTGTTTTTTGTTTGTTTGTTTTTTGGAGCTTAGTTGCTTCTTTGGGCTTGTTTCCTTAGACCTTGTTGCTTGTTTGTCTTGCGATATCTGGCAACCCTGGGATTAAATGAAGCACCTGCAAAGTGGCTACCATGATCAAGAAAATTGAGAGAATTGAATAAAATAATAATAAGTGTGAAGTTTATTTCACCATTCTGTAAGACTGTTGGCCAACTGCAAATTAGAATTTGATTATTATTATAATCAGATTATTATCTAGGTCATGTAAACACTGAGCTTTCCCAACCTGCAGACTGGATTACAGGCAATCTGTTATTGTGCACTTACCACAATATTAAGTGCATATAAACACATTCAGTGAGACTCTGGAGCTTCTGGCAAGGTGGAACACACAAACACACCAGGCACCTTCAAGTGTCATGTTTTTTTTCCCTCCCTATCATCCATGCTGCTGCTGACTCGCTTGTGCTGTGCTACGAGTTCACTGACGGCCTGTGTTAACGCCAAACTCTAGCTGAGGCGCTGTGTGAAGTGCTGTGTCACTGCTCACTGATCTGTGTTCAGTCAGCCTGCGTTCGGTAAAGCTGCAGCGGTGTTCGGCTTTGGCATTCAAATAACCTTGCCAAATCTGCCATGCCACACGTTTCCCAGGTAACAGCCTTCCGGTTTCTTGGCAAATACAAAAGCGTGGTAGTCTCCGGGCCTGTCTAGGAGAGGACACACACACTCACACACACATACACACATCCCCTCCTCACGGCTGACATTTTTCTCCCATCTCAGATTCCAGAGAGCTGCAGGACCGGTGATAGAGAGACTGAGGGAGACTGAGGGACAGTCTGGTGGCGTCCTGAAAGTGACGGGCATCAGTAGCAAAGACGCGAAGCAGACGAAAAGACAGACGGACAGACACAGAGACACGGGAGCAGTACAGGAGGCCTACACCTGGAAAAAAACTCATTGTGAGTATGAAAGCCTTTTTGCCATTGGGTGACTATCTTATTGGGGGTGGGACCTGCAGGGAAAATGGATGGCTGTAATGGTGATCATGCACGGGTCAGTTTCTTATTTCTTTAAACACATGAGATAGCGGTGTATACTCATAAATCATATAGTACGGCAGTAGGGATTTCATGGTGTGGTAGTGCGTGATTTATGGAATCATGATGAATTATCAAAATTTTAAACCTTGAAAGATGGGAGTAGAAATATTGCTTTATTTGAAAAAACAAAAGTTTTAGATCATACTTTTGTTGGTCTGTTTTTTAGTTAAAAATTTATTTTTATTGTCATTCAATTTAATTCAATTCAATTTTATTTATATAGCTCTTTACAATGTAGCATCGTCTCAAAGCAGCTTTACAGTAATACAATTATCTAAAAGGCCAATTCCAAGTTGAGCAAGC
>JAUZST010014797.1:0-10469 GCA_034779995.1 Parotocinclus haroldoi
CTTATGGGCCCTATTATTATTTTTACACTATGCAATTGTGTTTTACAATTTAGACATACTATTTACATTATATTATTATGTGCATTAGTAATAGATTCCCTTATCCAGAGCAACTAGTTCAGTTACAATCCAATAGCGTATTTGCTTAAGAAACCAGCAGCGGCAGCTTGGCAGAGGTGGCATTTGAACCCTGGACCTTCTAAACCAAAGGGCATCACCTTAACTTCTAAGCCACCAGAGTGCATATGAACATAATTTGAACTTTTACCTTCTCTAATTCTACCTTCATTTAGTACCTTATCTGCAGTGCTACTGCTCACAAAAATTAGGAGATATTTAATTATGGGATATTTTATTTATATATTATTATTATTATTATTATCTATAGAACTATTTGAGTCTTTGATTGATCCTCCAGGATGCTATCTTTGTCACGAGTAGTAACATATCGTTTTCATGCATTTGTAGGCTTTCCGCTAACATTTGTGCTCATTTCTCTTGTGCTGGAAATATAGTGTGTATGTTCCTCGATGACTGTTTACACGTGTGTGGTTGTTCATTGTTATTCTAAGCTGTCA
Source organism: Parotocinclus haroldoi (assembly GCA_034779995.1). Classification (NCBI taxonomy): domain Eukaryota; kingdom Metazoa; phylum Chordata; class Actinopteri; order Siluriformes; family Loricariidae; genus Parotocinclus; species Parotocinclus haroldoi. Next base: position 579 of record JAUZST010014797.1, read on the forward strand.
TTGCTCACATCGAATTGTGGGTTTCACATGGAGAGCACTTGACCACATGCTCAGTTGGCTCATCCTGTGTGTGTGTATATATACAAGAGAGAAAGTGTGTCATGCCTGGCACCGCTTTTGCTTAGATGTTCCAGAAACTAAGGTCAGGACTCAATGTTCCTAACCTTCTTTCAACTGAGGCCACCCTGTTCACCCAGACCCTTCGTTTAACAGCCAATCAGATTCTCGGCTGCTATGCGCTCTCCCAGTGAGGGCTGGAACCATGCTCCTGCCTCCTGACAGCACCTGACATCAACAAGCTGCTCCTGGGCTCACGTCGCTGTCATGGTACAGCGTGTGAACCAGCGAGTGATGCGACAGAATGAGGTCTAACCCTACACACAAACGTACACATGTGAACCTAACAGAGCCTGAATGTGTGAAGGCACGTGTGCCAGTGGCACTCATACAAGCATCTGATTACTGTGGAGGTGTGTTAAAAGCCCGAGCTGCTGCTGCCCATTGTTTGGAGTGACTCAGTCCATGACTGTAGTCAGCAGGGTCGAATGAAGTCATGCTACACTAGGTAGGAGGTTGTTTCGCTCGCACAGGATTTTGCTGTGCAGGAAGCTTTCATAAAGGTGCATACCGTGTACTATATACGGATCTGCTTTAGGACGCAAAGTTATGAGACGCTCTTTCTCCGCACATAGGACGTTCCTCAGAAGTGATTTGTATGATTATGTAGATGGTGATGTAGATGAATGTCAATTCTGATCTATACAGTACCGCTCAAAAGTCTTAAGCTAGGTTTAGATATGGTATTGTGGCCATATGTAACATATTGTTAGTGTTTAGACGTAAAAAAAAATCTAACTCCATAATACTCCTTTCTGCACTCTGAGCTTTAGCTTATCTTAGCCTTTTCATCCTGTTCCCCTTCCAAAAAGCAGTTTCTTGGTTGCCCCTTCCAAAACGACCATTTCTGGTCAAGCTTTTTCAGACTGTGGAAGACGCTGCTATTACCCAAGTGTAACTTGCCACTGTAACCTATCGAAGGTCTTTTTTCTGATTGTTTTACAATACTGTATATGATTTTCTGGTTGGATTCTACTAAAGAAACTTGAGAAATAATCCATTACGGTCGTTTTACCATCGTTAAAAACAATATCTGGAATAATGGTGACCTGAGACTTTTGTATGGATATTTAAGTTTAGTGTTACTCATTATTTATAGGCTTATATACAAGAACAGTGATTCTGTTCATAAATGACACGCTTTACAGGAAACATGGTTTTTCTTTGCATTCCTCACCAGTCCATGAGAGGCTTGCTCAGTGAGAGCTGAACTGAACTGATTACATTTACCATAACAGTTATGTACGTGAGCTCAGTGTAATCTGATCCGAAGTCTGGTCGTCTTTGAGCTAGAACTGCACGTGACCTTCAAGTTAAAAGTTCCAAATGGTTCAGAATGCTCTTGAGCGTGGATTATTATGAGCAGGATTATGTACTACGTTGGGTTTCTCGAAAGTTGTCCAAAGTTGACCTATATTACCTGTATTTCCAATAGGTTTTAAAATGTGGTCATTATTATTTGCTGGACAATAAATGATACAAATGTAAGTGAGTAAAAAAGCAAACTTTGGAAACCCAACAAGTCTTGACTGCTTAAATATATTTAAGGCAAGGGATTCTTTGATTTCCTTCAGTCTATTTGGCACAGAGCATGTGTGTGTTCACGTGCACATAAGAGAACCTTTTTCCACAATGCATAATTAGTCATGAATGACTAATTGTCAGTAGTGTTAGACATTAATCAGTGGAAAATGGAGCTATTTAGGACGGCGCGTACATACTAGGAACTGGCCCTGTACTGGATCCCACTGGAAACCTGTCATTCTTCTGTGAACTGGAGCTGGTGGTACTTTAAACAGGGCTTGCATTCAATCCATAAAAAGTCTGCACTGGTTTATGACATCATACCAGATAAGGTGAAACTGTCTATTTCAAGGAACCCGAATGAAACGGGACGGGACGCTCCAGAGAACTGTACTGTTACATTTTTAAACCAGGTGTAAATTGAGCTCTCGCTCATAAACGGCTACACGCTCGTGATTGTGACTGACTGACACGGAACCCACTGTAATATAACACCACCATCAAACATCACGATCAGACGAAGGATCGGTGGCATGATTTGAAGCACAGAACAGAACCGCAATGCCCAAGCTGTTATCTCATGTGCCAGGCATGCTGTCATACCACTCAGATGCTCTGCATTTATGCAGCAGAATCTGCTGTCACTCAGTAATGAGCAAAGCCGTATACATGATATGTTCCAATTCATTTATACTTCTGTTCCTTATAATTTAATGTTTCTATGTATTAATATAGAATGTAGGGAAAATGAATGGGACAATTTTGGATAGTATGGGTACCCGGGTACCCTGTATGTGCTTATTTCATCTAATGGGAAGTCATGTGCAGTATTTTGGCAAGAAGTTTGGCCAACCTTGGAATTAAATATGGTATATTGCGGCAGATATTAACTCATACATTTGCAATATATAGGGCATTTTAACATGTAATTTGGAATATTAAATATTTTGGGCACCTCCCCTTACACTTGTGAAATAGCAGCATCATTGGGATGCCATGTTGACCCTTTTATACTTCTAATAAGCGTGATCAGGATGGTCTTTTTGGAAGAGTAGCAGCCAAGAACACTTTTTTTCAGTAGAGGAACAAGGTGAAAAGGCTAAGAAGCTCATAAATATTGAAATGGAGATCAGGGAAAGAGAGAATTATGGCGTGACTAATCCCAGTTTGACATATTTGGGTCAGATTGTTGACGATGTGTTATATATTGTCATTATATCATTGCTGAAACAACAGATCTTACGGTGGCCTATGATGTTTGCCCAGTAATGTATGTCATCATTCTCTGATGGTATTGCATTGAATACTTTTCCAAGAGTGACTAATTCTTGAGTAAAACTCTACATGGCAAGCTTCAGTCTTACTTCAATTACATGCTCACTGGCTTGTTTCTCCCTAAGCGGCATCCCTTAGCCCCTAGCCCTGAATAGAGACTAAGAATAAGACTAACAGCATTTCTAAACTCACTGGCACAGCGCAATCCCAATTCCCACGGACATGGCAACAAGAGGAATCAACAGTACATGCTGCAAGCTTCTCTGAAGCTTTTTTTTTGTTTGCACGTTAATCCCTGGCTTTAATAAACACTTTGCTGTTTTGTTTCGGTGCGGCAGATGGGCCTGTTTGTTCAGGATGAGCCGTGAGCAGCAGGGGTCCCTCTTCAAAACTGTCCACATGCTGTTCAGAGGAATCAGAGCTCTCAGCTCTCTCTCAGGCTCCACTATTAATGTTCTTCATTATTAAGCCACATTCATGCGTGCAACATTACCAGCACTGTATACTTATGCTTGCCTTTAATCCTTGCTTTGTTTTTGAATGCTTTCTTGGCTAATCTTCCATTTTAATCCTGCTTTTCCGGGCCATGGTCTGCGGGTGATGGTAGAAACCCTGAGTACAAACCATTAAGTACGTTGGTCGGGATGATCCTTCCAACCACTCTCCTCTCCTCTCCACAGTCAGTCTTGCCTGTTCGATACCTGACCTAATAAGAAGGTACAGTCTGGACTCATATCGCCGTAGTCCCACCCTAGCGCTTCACACTAGCTGGAGAAACATCCAGTGAAAACTTGAACCCATGTCCTGCTAGGATTGGATTAACCATACAGTCGCGGCTGACTCTCGGTCACTTGATGGATCATCGATCTCCACACATTTCTATCTTTCATGGATGTGAACCATGAAGTATTTCGGCAGGATAGTGGAGTTCGTGCCATTGCTTTCTCCACCTCTCCCAATTTATCTGGGCTTGGGAGCGGCGTGCAGCTGTTTCCAGTCAATGACAATTTAGAGACACCAATTAACCGAACACACATGTCTTTGGACTGTGGGAGGAAATTGGAGTACCTGGAGTAAACCCATGCAGACACAGGGAGGACATGCAGACTCCACACAGAAAGGGCCCGGGCCACAGTATTTTCCACAGTATGTAGAATACTGCGACAAGCAGAATGTGATTTGGGTGTACTGAGGCAAATCAGTTTGAATTGAATAAATAAATTGATTGGTGCTGTAATGTGTTAACGGGAAAAGCTAGTTTGGTAGTTGTGTAGTTAATTCAATTTCTTTGGCCTGTATGCTAACAGAATGAGGTTTTTTTTTGCTGATATTTTCATTTTCATCATGCTTTGCATTTTTCTTTTGGTATATCTGTGTGAGTGTTTGTGTGCACATGCAGTAGTAGTAAAGTAATAAGTATTAGCTGCTAATGAAACATGGTTAGTAAGCAATATGGCTGTTCAGTCTTTAGGCTGCATTTCATCAGACATCTAATCATCAGTATAGGTTCATGACTGAGACAGGCATATCTGTTAATGTATTCACACACCATATCTGTGCCATGTTTAAAGAGCTTTAATAAAGGCTAACGTGTCGTGTTTGTGTGGGCATGAGCGTGCATATTAATCTATTGCTCTCTTTTTGTCTTGCCTCTCAGAACTCTAAGAATGCTCAGGGACTTGTGGGCCTGAGGAACCTGGGGAACACGGTGAGTATTTGATAAGGTCATCGCTCCGATAAGGCCGTTACGTTGTTCCTTATTATCTATCAGGTGGATTATTTATGACCAAGTGGATTATTCATTGTTCGTCCGTCTCGTAGTGCTTCATGAACTCCATCCTGCAGTGTCTGAGTAACACACACGACCTGCGAGACTACTGTCTGCGCAATACACACCGCACCGACATCAACAACAACTGCAGAGCCAAGGCCGCCCTGATGGAGGGTAAGAGCGTCTTAAACATGTCCACATAACGGAGGAGAGTCTTTCTGCTTCGGCAGATCGTCGCATCTAATCTGAATGTATTTCCCGCAGAGTTCGCCAAGCTCACTCAGACGCTGTGGATGTCCGCCAGCAACGAAGCCATCAGCCCGTCCGACTTTAAGACTCAGATCCAGAAATATGCGCCACGCTTCATGGGCTACAAGTGGGTCGCTATTGATTTTTTTTTTTAATGAAAAATTGGTCTTAGTGTTATTAAGATTTCAGTGTTTAATTCAAAATCTTTGCTTGGGTGATGATTTTGGTGATGCTTTTGAGCTCAGTTTCCACTGCAATAATTCAGGTTTTGACTTCTGATTACTTTTCTTAAGTTAAGTTAAGCCAGTGCCAGTGTCAACAGTAATCAAAAATAAGAACATATCAACAATTCTAATGAATATCTGACCTTCATTATGCTTTTTATTTAGAAAAGTACGCCATAGGTTACATAGGTAGCAGGGGTAGGTCCTGGGTTCAATCCCAGGATGGAGCTTGGATGGGTTCACTCCGGGTACTCCGGTTTCCTCCCACAGTAAAAGACATGGGTGTGAGGTTAACTGATTACGCTAAATATAAATATATATATATATATATATATATGATGCCGATAGCGATGTTAAAGAAGGCAAATAAACATGACGTGACCTTATTAGGAGAAGGTGGAGTTTGGATGGCAAAAGAACTCAGAAAGCATTTGAATCCATATTCACATTCATATTTCTCGCCTCTTCTCTCTCAGTCAGCAAGATGCTCAGGAGTTCCTGCGCTTTCTCCTAGACGGGCTCCATAATGAGGTGAACCGGGGATCAATCAGGCCCAAAGCGCCCATGGAGGACTTCGAACACCTCTCGTAAGTCTACATATGCAATTCCCTAAACCCTGCAAGTACTGACTGCTGTTTAATCAAGCATTCTAATGTAGAGCCTTATACGGATGTGCTTGCACTCCTTAGGGATGACGAGAAGGCCAAGAGAATGTGGAACAAGTACCTGGAGAGGGAAGACAGCAAAGTAGTCGGTGAGTGATTCAGAATCGCTCAAAATATTCCGATTATGTGAAGGGAATACGAAAACCACAAATAGATACACATAATCATACCCTGCATTTAAAATTTCGATTTTTCCCTGGGCAAGTGATATGCAGTACGATACTCTCCTGCACTCTCTAAATTAGGAAATCAGGAGTACGTGACCTAGGGAGATGCAGTGAGGAAAATCGTTTTGTTTTTCACTTTCCATACATTATTCAATACATTTCAAAAAGAAATTCAATACCTGAGTATAAGATAAGCTTTATGTTAATGATTTTGCCCAACTGTAGGTTTATGTAAGTGTTTTAAGGATGTTTAAGATAGACGATGGATTTGTCGTCCCGTATCGCCATCGTAAATCAGGGAGCACCTGTACTACATGTCAAGTTATGTCAGATTTATTTATGGAGCCCTTTTTTTTTTACAGTGGAGCATTGCCTCAAAGCAACCTTTTTTTTCAAACAGTTGTAGAATATTTCTAAAATCTAGGGCCAGGCCCAAATTTAGCAAGTCTAGGGCGTCAGTGGAAAGGAAAAACTCGGGAGGAAGGAAGAAATCTTGGGAGGACCAAGACTCTAAAAGGGACCCGGCCTCCTTGGGTGGCATTGATGATAAACTTAAGAATGAAACTAATTTATCTAGTCAGATACGTCTATAGTTATATTGCAAAAATTATGGAAAATGTTCATATCCGCATTAGTTAGTCCGATATACAGAGTCATATGTATGGAGCAAGAGTAGCACAGTGGTCAGTAAGCTAACCCACAGGTAATCTCCACGCCAGTCGCTTTATGGACGTATCGTAGCTAACGGGAGCCATGCTTTTCCCACAGATCTGTTTGTGGGCCAGCTGAAGAGTTCACTGACCTGCAGCGACTGTGGCTTCTGCTCCACCGTGTTCGATCCGTTCTGGGATCTGTCTTTACCCATCTCTAAGGTAAACACACACAAACCATCACACGGTCTCACAAAGAGATCAGTCTTACCCATTTTAAAGTGCTGTAACTGTTGTATCTTTTTGCTGTAGAGCTCTGGAGAGGTCACACTGCTCGAATGTCTTCGGCTCTTCACTAAGGAAGATGTGCTGGATGGAAACGAGAAACCGGTAAATGCTTGTCTGTTATTACTGACTGAAACTGCTGGTTTAGAGCTGTGCGTGTTTTGTTGTTGTTTTTAAATTAACGGAGTCAAACAGGGTTACAACAGTGCATCGTGTTGCAAAAACGCCTAAATCTGCATCACAGTTGCACTTTTAGATTTTGATCATACCTATTACTCCTATATGAATTAAAATATCATTTCTGTTCGTTAGAGCAGACTAAATATTCTTCTTGTTTACCTTTTGTTTACATTCGGTGGCTCGGTGGGTAGCACCACTGCCTCACAGCAATAGGGTCCAGGGTTCAATCCCAGCGTGGAGGGGCCTGGGTCCTTTCTGTGTGGAGTCTGCATGGGTTTACTCCGGATACTCCGGTTTCCTCCCACTGTCCAAAGACATGCGTGTTAGGTTAATTGAATTACTCTAAATTGACATTGACTTGAGTGTGACTTTATATAACCTTGTGCACTGATGGCCACTTATGCCAAAAGCGACGTTAAAGAAACCAAATAAACAAACAAACATTTGTAATACAAGAAAAGAACACTTTATTGTGAATTTCTATATTTGCAGAAATAAAACCGGAAGGTTTTATTAAGGTATTAAGGGGAATTAAAGGGAATTAAGGTACTGGACTAGGAACTTCAGGGTTCAAATCCTATCTGTACCAAATTGCTGCTGTTGGATTTTTGAACAAGACCCTTAACTCTTTATTGCTTGGATTGTAAAATTGTATCAGTTGTAAGTCAGTTTGTATAAGGGCTAAATCTGTCAAATAACTACATATAAATGTGACCTGTTCTCTCACACAGACTTGCCAAAGGTGTAAAGCCAGACGGAAATGCACCAAGAAATTCACCATCCAGAAATTCCCCAAAATCCTTGTGCTTCGTATCCTTTCTGACAAGCAAACCAAAGCCAGAAGCAAAACAATTTAAGTTTATTAAGACCTTTGTTGCCGTTTTTATGGTTATCTTCATGGCTTCTTCATGGTCTGTTATTGACGTCAGGTCATATTGTTGGTCCTTGACTCTCCGTCTGGTTCAGATCTCAAGCGCTTCTCAGATGCTCGTCTTAAAACCGCCAAGCTGTCTACCTTCGTTAACTTCCCCATCAAAGAGCTGGACTTGTGCGAGTTCGCTTCAGACAACAGCAGTGAGTGGCGACCAGTCAAACCTTCTCATGTAGTCTGGAGTTGATATTTAAGTGGCAAGTAAAGTAAAGTCCAACAAACCATTGTGTCGTCAGTTCACATAGCGTGTCTAACCTTGCTCTCTTTCTCTGTCTTTAGCGCACGCTCTCTATAACCTATATGCTGTGTCCAATCACACGGGCACTGCCCTGGGTGGCCATTACACTGCGTACTGCCGAAACCCTTCGACAGGAGAATGGTACTCCTACAACGACTCAAGGTACCTCATTTTTAAGACGCATTCACTTGGCTCCCAAGTACTGAAAATTAAGAACAGGACAGACACACGGGGCTGGATTCCAAGTCAGCTGTACAGCCGTACTGTGTGTCCTGTCAGAACTACACTTTTGTGCACAGAATAAAGCCGTTAATGCTCTTAATTCTGCTGTTCTGTAATTAAGGTATTGGCAATACCATGTGATCAAAATCAGCTGCTGATAGACCCTGGAGCAAACCTCTAAAAAGCCCTGAAATGAAGATAATTCAGCCTTGGATTGTACATCTTGATCCCCTTAAATGGAACCCATGCCCCATGTGGGAATTGCACAACCACATGGTTGGTATCCCACCTCTGTTGAGGTCAGGTGTGTCTGTCGGCTTTATGTAGACCCACGAAATAAAACACACTAAAATACTTAATATAAACGAAGCTTAATGTGGTTTTAAGAACATCAAATTTCTCAATTACCTCTACTTCTGATCCCTGTGTTCCAAAGGGACAGTCATTTATTCTCATTTTAGCTTTTTACTTGTAATAAGTTTAAAGGTCCTAGGTCCAAAACTCTAGCGGGTTCCGCCACAGGGGTCTGGGTTCAAGTCCCAGTGGTACTATCCGGTCTGATCAGTTGTCGCATGATGATACTATTGGCTGTGTTTTCGAGGATCTTACCCTAGTGCTGCAATAGCGACCCCTACACAGCCCTGCAATGGACTGTGTCCCATCCAGGGCATGTTTAGGCCTGCGTCTCGTGTTCTCCAGCAATAGGCTCCAGAGTCGCAACCCTGACCAGGAAACTGCCAAGTTAAAAAGTGAAAACAAAAAGAATGCAAGAACTGTTGCTCATACAAAGCGCCTTATGTACTTGTATTTGGGGTTCTGAACGGGGTCAGACCTTCACCCTCACAGTCTGCTGCTGGACAAAGGGCCAGCTCAGCGAGCCCGTGACTCACCTCATACTGCATCTGGACTTCATTAATTTTCTCTCTCTGCCTGCGTTTCAGGGTGAGCCCAATGTCATCCAGCCAGGTGCGCAGCAGTGACGCCTACGTGCTGTTCTACGAACTAGCCAACTCCTCGCGCTTGTGATCCGACCTCGCCGCCGTCCTGATGTGGGACTAAACCTGGGTATACATGTCAGCAGGGGCTTGATCGCAGCGTACCGTTTCTAAATACGAACAAAGACCTAACCATTGGCAGGTCTGAACTGAGGTCGGGGGACCTGTTTGAGACGCAGCCCTGATCGAGCTTCCATAAAAGGGCTTCCTCGTCCTGTGTTCCTGCCGATGATAGAATTGCTGCTCAAGGGACGGGGATGAGAACACACTCCTGGTGGGGAGACGGAATGAAACTGGAACACTACCTCTCACAATGAACAGGATTGCGTGTGTGTGTGTGTGTGTGTGTGTGTGTGTGTGTGTGTGTGTGTGTGTGTGTGTGTGTGTGTGTGTGTGTG
>JAUZST010014798.1:0-34982 GCA_034779995.1 Parotocinclus haroldoi
AAAAAAGACAAAAAATATTTATCTTATTTGTGTGTGTGTGTGTGTGTGTGTGTGTGTGTGTGTGTGTGTGTGTGTGTGTGTGTGACTGCTGAGGTAACATGCAAAAAACTCTAACAATGTTAACATTTTTGGTCCAGGGCACAGTGTCCATTAAAAAAAAACCTGGATTGTTAATTCATCCGACCACACATTTCTACTGTGTAATGGTTCACCCCAGATGCCTCAGAACCTGCTAGATATGGTTAATGAAAGGCTTCCTTCTTTCACGCTAAAGATTTATGTGGTATTTGTGAATGAAAGTTAGAATTTTAGAACTTGAGGGTTTACCATTTTTATTCCTTGATCATAAATTCAATATATCAACTATTGTTGAATGATGGTTCTTGATGCACTGCCATCTGAGGTACCAGATATCACAGGTCTTTCTTTTAAGCTTGCATACTTGCGCTTAATTTGCTTTTTTTCATACTGTCTTAACTTTTTGTAATTGAGGGATGTCAAACATACATCCACAAGAAGTGGCAGCGCAAGGGTTTAATGCACAGACACATCACTTCTGGCACTTGAGTGCCTTCTGCCTGGATCAAGTGTCATATGCATACACAATTGCCTGTGACCAAAAAAGACAAGGCTAGTTGGAAAGTTGTCTCATTTTGCTGCACCAGTGACCCCTACGAAGCACAGTGATGGAACGGCGTCTCTGCGTTTTCTGTGTTTTTGTGGATAAGGTGCCAGAGCTCAGTCCAAAGCAGCCAGGTAGTTAAAAAGAGTGTAAACTTGGATTTCAGATGCCCATGCCCACTGAACGTGTAACATTTGACAGGTGCCCAGCAGAAAATTCTCATAAACAGGAAAAGGAATGGGGAAAATAAAGAGGGAGACAGAGGGAGGGTGTTTGCTTTGATTCCCCTTGGGCTGTGCTAGTTACTGACTTTTTTAAACTTCAGGAGCCTGTCAGTGGGAAGAAGGAAAAGGAGAAGTGTATGTGAAGAGACAGGGGGACAGAAAGAGAGAATGGTCGATGAGGACCGGATGATGGCTAGAGAGGCAAGCAATGAAGAGCAAGGGTGAGAGAAACATGTTCTAAATCCCAATGTCTGGCAACTGTAAAAGGAATCAGACAAGTTGATAAGAGACACTATTTACAAATAAATCATAAATGATATTAATAATAATTTTATGCTCATACACCCTGCATTATTTTGTGAATTCCACAGGATCTAGATTTGGTCTGTACTATAACACAATAATTATACAGTTATGTGCCGTTTAAGATCCACCATTATTATCCATCAACATCCATTTGTTTCCGTGGTCTCAATAATTCATTCATTCATTCATTATCTTCTGCTTAATCAACACAGGGTCATAGGCCAGCCGGTTCCCACTCGGCAACTCTGGGCGCAAGGGCAGGAACAACCCTCGACAGGGCACCAATCCATCATTGGGCACACACACACACAGTCACACACTAAGGGCCACTTTAGAGACACCAATTAACCTAATACGCATGTCTGTGGGAGGAAACTGGAGTACCCGGAGTAAACCCACGCAGACACTGGGAGGACATGCTGACTCCACACAGAAAGGACCCAGGTTACTCCACCCTGGGATGGGTGGAATAAGTGCTACCCAGCAGTGCTACCCACTGAGCCACTAGGTCTCACAAATCATAGTATAAAATAAAATTCAGTCTTATATATATCTCATTCACGTCTGAATGATGGAAAACTAGTGAACCTTTGCAACACCTGCTGTCAGAAATCTTGAAAGGCAGACAAAAGCGTGATAATGTTAAACATTCTTATTCTTATTATTTTTATTATATATCTACATTATACCAGCACATATTTAAAAAATCTCATCAACAAGAGCAGCCCAGCATAAACCATTGTAGCAGTAACCCCTTAAAAGCTCTTCAGGATTTGAAGCTATTTATCTTTTGCTTACACATTTAGGTTGTTAGAATTCCAGAGTGGACACTAAGCGAAGCAGGGCTAAAATGTGACAGTGCATCATTTTCTGTTGTGGTCTGCAAGTACACACACAACACCCTAATAGTTTACTAAAATAATAAAAAATTAAGGGTTTAAGCCAGTTTTCCCATGTAGTCTCGTGTAGGTTTGTGGAACTGTGGTGGCCTAGTGGTTAAGGCACTGGTCCGTAGATGATGGTCCAGGGATCATCGTCACCTCTGTCAAGCTGCCACTGTTGGGTTATTGAGGCCCTTAAAACCCAATTACTTGGATTGCAAAAAGAAATCAATTGTAAGGCACCCTATATAAGACTGTCTGCAAATGACATCAATGTTTGACTCCTGGCAGTAAAATTCAGCTGAGTTGGGAATCATAACATGGTTGGCCATGCCCGAAGGCTCTTCCAGTAGCCTCTCCTAGCGTTGCAACAGTGACCTCTGCTGCCAATAGACTTACTGTTACAGCGCCAGCGGATTATCCCCTGACTGACCTCTGCTCCCTCAGGCACAATCCTGGGACTCAAATGCGGGTCCATGCGGTGTTAGTCTTCTGCATCACCACCGAACACCAAAATAAAGGTGTCCGATAATTTTGTCTCCAGTTTATTCCTTCATTAAGATGTGCAGAAATAAAGTTGAAGCGTTTTCCATGCAGAAAATGTTATAACCCCTTTTTCAGTTGAAAAATCAACTGGACCATCATTTGTCAATTCAAAAGGAGACAAAGGAAAGAGAAAAAGAGAGTGAGTTCTTTAATCAGGCCTACAGGTCTCCCCTCAGTCTGACACAGTAAGAGGTGACAGATGCCAGCTTGACTGGATCATCATTCACCATCAGCCATCACTCTCGTACAATACCTCGAAACATGATTCACCCTGCAGCTTGCACATCCTCCCACCACACACCAATTAAGCAATTAGGCCATTTCAGAAAGCATAAGTCAGCCAGAGCTTGAACGCACAAACACACACACACACACACACACACACACACACACACACACACACACACACATGCACACTGTAGCTAATTAATGCTGCAGCTACACTTAGATCCAACCGCAACCTCAGTAAGCTAAAGCAAATCTTTGGCTCATTTGTTTTTTGGTTATTCAAAAGAATGTTGTAGTTTTCACTTAATACACGTACAAAGGTCCCCACAATGAGTCATATTAAGCTCATTTTAAGTAAACCAAAATAGAAGGCATTTGCAATTGTACGTTTTTTTTTTGTTTAGAAAGCTTCAATTCTGTTTGTGTCATTTGTAACATAGACATTGTCACAAACCATTTTACAAAAAAACAGTCTAAATCTAGTAGTTTAGAGGCCTAATAAGCAGCTAAAGGGATGACAGCGGTGAGAATAAACTTTCTCTCTCTCCTTTATTATTTGAGCACATTTATAACTAATAACAGCTGATAATAATGATAATATCTAAGCATGACAAGATGTACATTACAGGTACATAGCATATATTAATGATCCATTCAAAGAACGTTCCTAAGCATATACAACCAACACAGTTATTATTTTAATGATGGTAATTAAGATACCTAAACTATATACTGCCTTGCCAGATACATTAGCTTGTGTAGTACAGCAGCCGTAAGGACGAATATAAACCGTAAGTGCCGAGCAATTTTACAAGTTCAGTAAGAAGTACTGGAACTTTACAGTGCTGCCATTACAGACAATTATGCCCGTTTCTCGCAGCTTCTAAACACTTTCCAGTCAGGTCTTTGGTCTCTTTTGAAATACCACCAGCTATTGAAGCACAGTTTCTAAATACATAAATGTGTTTGTGAGACACAGAGAGTCAGAAAGAGAGAAGGAGAGATGGCGTAAGGTATAAGGAAGGGAAATAGCTTTGACAAAGTTGTTTTATCGTTCTACTCAAAAATAGTACAAAGGTCGAAAATCAAACACTGTTTGGGAAACCCTGTAGTATTTGGTCAATAGATATGCCTTAGAGTATCCCATATTGGTATATATGATGTTTAGAGAACATCCACAGAATTCGTCTTGGACATTAAGTGACACATAAATGTGTAAAACATTTAAATCAGTAGTCATATTGGCTATAAACCAAAACGTTTCATTTTGTGCTAGCTAAAACTAAGCAAGTATAAACACTTTATAAAAGGAAAATGCCCCCAAATATGTATTTGTGGGAGGCTGCTGCCAGTATTCATCAGGTCCAGTCCAAGCCTTAGTAAGACAAAACACATGTAAACAGTGATCAGTAATAATTTAATTATTTACAATATATGCTTTGGCTCCATGTGATCTAATATGAAATACTCACAGTTTTAGTTTCAGGAGCTTCACCTTTAACAACAATAGAATGGCATTTGAGTGTTGGCATTATGTTGTATTTTAGTACATTTTAAAAAGTACTTTGTTGCTGATGATGAGGATGATGATGATGATGATGATGATGATAATGATTACCTTACTACAGGGCTGGCAGGTGTTGTTGTTGCAGCTCTGATCCCCTGATCAGCCTACTCTCCCTCAGACAAAGCCAGTCAAATATGTATGAGGCACCCTGTCCCAGCCAGAAGGTACAAATATGGAGTTTGGGCTAGGGATTAAACAGGAGATGTCTGCAATTGTCAGGCTTCAGCACTAACCATTGCTCCTCATTGCTATCCTTCATTAATATTTGATTGAAATAAATGAGATAGATATGATTTTACGTTAGATAATATTAATTGACTGCTCAATCCTAGTTTAAGAGTTGCGACCAACCGGTGCCCACCTAGAAACCCTGGGCGCGAGAGCAGGAACAGCCCTAGACGGGGCGTCAATCCATCATAGGGCACACACACATAGTCACACATTAAGGGCCACTTCTGAGACACCAATTAACCTAACATTTCTGTGTCCACACAGAAAGGACTCCACCCTGGGATTAAATCTGAGACCTTCTTGCTAAGAGGCACCGTGCTGCCCAAAATGGAGGTATGTGTGAGTAAATTCAGCTGTACAAGTAGCAGTAGGAATCACAGCCATCATCAAAAAAATGACAAATAGAGTAATTTTTCAAACATAACTGGTTAGTCTGGTTGAGAAGCAGATGTTCTATGCTGCTGATGTCTTTAGAATCAGGGTTTTGAGCATTAATGCTGCTCACGTTCCCCAACGTTAGTATTGTTTTGCGTTTATTTCAAAAAATAGAAACACTTTATACAAGTACACTTTGCTTCGAAATTTCTTTATGTCTTTTTTATGTGAATAAATTATACTACTATCGTTGAGTAAAAATACTAGCTTACTGAAATGACATCATTATTTGGTATTATTATTATTCTTTTTACTTCGTTACTAGCCCTCAATTGCCCCTGGTCCAACTTTATTTGGAACGTGTGGTAGGCCTGAATTGCCAGGAATGGATATATATTAAAAAAGGAAATTAAGTTGACTTGAATAAACATGAAATATCTTAGCTTCATGCTATGTGCCAAGTCAAAGTAAATGTAAGAGACTGCATTTTTTAAATTAGCCAAATTGTTATTTCCAGATTGTTTTCCAATGTTTTGCCATTATGAAAGAAAAAGTGTTACTTAAGCAGCTTTGCTTTTAAACCTGGCTTTGTCATTGGCAAAGGAATGCAAAAACTTGTATTCAAACACAAATGTTATCGTTCAACTTTTTGTTGAATGTCAGTAGTCATAAAGCATAAACACAACTATGGATGAGCACACATTGTGGGCAGTACTGCTGCACTAGATGAGACAGGAATACAAGGAAATAAGCAACAGATGGATGGCGAAGAACCACACAAGAGAAAAGAAAATGAGACAGGCCGAATCGACCGTCATTTACATTTGCACGGCATTAATTCATATTTTGATTCTGGACGAATCCTGCTGTATAAACAAAAAGTTTTCGTGGGCACTCTGTAATTTGTGGTGCTGATCTTTTCTTTCCCTGCGGCAGTCTCTGTGACTTGATTCATTTCACTAGAGGGCACTCCTGAATCTCAAAGCTGCTCAGCTTGGGGACTGGTTCTACATTGTGCAAACCAAGTGTGCCCCAGTTTGCCTAGGTCCCTATTTTCCAGAAATGGGAACAAACCACTGAGTTTCAAGTGTGGAGTCCTTTTCAAATCAAATCCCAAGTCCAAATCTTTCAAATCTTTAAAACTTAAATGTCATTTCAATATGTAACAACCAACATAAGAGTTTATTAATAGTACAGGTATCCAGTGTTTAATTAATATCCAATCAATAACCCTTAACTTTTTGAAGGTTTTAACAACCGAGGTCTTAAACACTATAATAAGTTATACTTGGAATAAATCTGTCTTTTAACTCAGTCAACTCAATCAACACTGAGTATTAACGGGCAGAGGTAGGAGTTTAAGAGCAGAAATTTATCATGCATGTGTGTGTGTTTGTGTGCGTAACTACCATACCAGATGTGTGTTCACTTGCTCATGTCTGGAGCAGTAAACTTTAAGTCGGTTGCTGTGGTTAGAGGCTTTTTTGTACAAAACCTTTCGCTTGTGTGTGACTTAACACCACGTATTTGTAACGAGCTGTAAATGGTGTTCCTAAGTGTGTGTGCCTGTCCTGTTGTAAGTAGTCATTTGTTTTCCACCTACTGCCTCAATCTTCTCTCTAACCTATAACTACACCGCTCACAAAAATGAGGGGAGATTTCAAAATGAATAAGAAGAGGACCCCACAAGAACTGCTGGACAATCTGATCCTGTCCATGCCCCCATGCCCTGTCAGTGTGTTTTGGCAGTCTTTGGTGACCATACACTCGACTGAAGAGTCAATGTGGGGGCACTCTCGTCCAGTTTGGCATGGTTATGTTCACCCCATGAATATGTCACTTGCTACTCAATTACCATAATTGAGTTTGCATCTCATTTGCATAATCAAACCACTTCCTTTGGCTTTTCATTTGCTTTGAATGCTTCTTTTTTTATGAATCGCTTCATATTCATTTATCAAATATATTTAAATATATTAAATATATTATAAATATTTATTCAAATATCACCTAATTTGGTGAGCAGTGTATTCAAACTGGTTCACATTCACTCATGGAGTCTCTGTTTAATCTGGCTGGACATCTGTGTTATGGCTTCTGTCAAACAAATGTATCAGGTCCATCATACCATCCTCTTAAGTGTTATGGCTTTCACCTACACACGATCATAACAGTACATTTCAATCATTTATATACCTATAGTAAATTTCCATACCTTACAATAGGTTTAGCATGTGTACAACAGTTTAGGCCTCCACTCATGTTTTCATCACTATCTCTGATGCTTTTACATATCGCCTGCACACAGAAAATTGCTTTATATTTTTATTACAGTAGCATAAAAAGATTATGTGACTCCGGTGAACTCGGGTCAATGTCCATGTGACTGACTTGTTTCACAGAACACTATGTGGACAGAGAATACCTTAATTTATTTAATTTAATTTAAAATCATGTTTGTTTGTTTTTTTTTAATTGTCCTTAAGCACAAAAATGAAACTACGTGAGATTAAATGAGATCAGTCAAAGTGCTATTGTTCTTAACAGTAGCAAGCATAGTGCTATCCACTAGACAGGCTAGCAAAATAAGTATACATAGCCAGGAGTTGTTATGGTCATAGAAACTTTTTTTTCACAAGACCTAGAAAAAAATCAATAATATGCTGGGAGAGAGTTCCGTTCACATTAGGTATCGTTAATCATTAGCTTAGCAAGTTAGCTAATTGCTGCATGACTTCACTACAACATAGTCTTTGTTACTGAAAATGATTTTTTTGGGCAGCATGTTTATATCCTGACACTGGCTTCCCCCAAAGTTTCCTGTGACTGGCTGCTGTTTGGTTTACGGATCCAAACAAAGCTGAGCAGCTCAGCTTACCAGCGGTACAGTGATACAGTGTCATGAAAGTAATACATTTACTATTTCATTTACAGCATTTAGCAAACGCTCTTATCCAGAGCGACTTAAAAAAACGATTATTGTTCGTCTTTAGATAAAATCTCAAAAAATCAGCTGACTAACCTTAGTAACCTTAGTAATAAATAAACAAACGCCTAAAATCACAATCCAACTAGAACCTGCTAGGAACTGATTCAATCAATACAGCACACAAGCAATTTTTTTTTTACTTTGCAACAGACTCAGCCTTTCGGACATTCAGTGGAAGTTTATTCCACCACCGCGGTGCCAGGATAGACAAGAGGTCCGAGGTCCAGAGAGTGGTTTGAATACAGCCTTTGGGTTAGATAGTGCCGGTCCATTTTTGGCTTTGTAAGCTACCATTAGGGTTTTGAATCTGATGTGGGCAGTGACAGGGACCCAGTGAAATAAACGCAGCAGTGGAGCGACATGAGAATACTTTGCATTGATTGAGAAAGGGTTAGGGTTGATATACCAAGAGGCTGAACCTGGAGCACCTGGATGGCTTCACAAGGCTCAATTATTTTAACGCATGGAAAAAAATCCTTACGTATGCGAAGGCTTTTGCGTCTTTGCAACATTTTAAGTCCAAGTCACTGACAGTGAAGTCACACTCGAATCCATGTTGGAGTGTGAATCCAAATGTTTTCCATTGTCCAATTGGGTGTCTTTTAACATAGAAACTACATCCTATCATAAATAATAATCATAATAATAATATGTTTATATTATATTTAAAACCAACAACTAATTAATAACTACAGTTAAGGTGGTCAATCCAATATATCAGCACTATTAAACAAACTTGTGATTCCTGCCAAAAGACACAAACCACAGTATATAAGATATAAGATCTTATTTGGCATTAAGTTTTGACTAGTAAAAAACACATTCATTGTATTTCCAACTTATGATTTGGGCAAATTGTGAACAATCGAAACACACCAACTTGCTGACTTCCTGTCACAGATAACACATGGTCTGTGAAGCCTGAAAATGTTAAAGCAGCCATGCGCTGACCAGACAATGGTATCACACAGAGGGCACTTGTTATGCACCGTGAAAGTAGCTGTCAATGAACTTGACTCACACTGCAGCAATGCAAAGAGGATCACACTGTTGTTCGATGCATCTGTTGATCTGTCTTCTCAACCAGTGTACAGTACAATGTATAGCAAATTGCAGAAGAACTACAGGAGGTCCAAGGGTATGCCCCTTACTGCCCTCACCTACCATCTGTAAAATAGCTTATATATTCTATATATCTGTATTTATTCACAAGAGATGAAGCAGAGGTAATGTGGAGTCATCTCTGATCGGTTTCACCTGACAGTGGCAAACCTGCTGATCTGGAATAGGCCCAACCCCAAACATGAGGAGCAGTGAGATTCGGAAAAAAAGTCCATGGTATATTGGTACCAGGGAACGAACTGAGAGCGATGTACGTAATGGTGCCAGTAAACCACAGGGTTTCAAAGATCTGTGGCCTAAACTTAATAACAGCTTCAAGGTCTGAAATGTAGCTCTATAATGTACAGGCCTCAACGTAGTATCTGCTCCAGAGTGTTTCAGGTGGAAAGTTTGTTCCATTTATTATAAACTTTGGATTTAACATTGGGATTTACTGCAGCAACTGAGGTTTTGTTGCCATGAAGTTGCACTGCTTGACATGACACGACTCATCGGCAGATAAATATACTGCACATAAAAATGATGATATTTCAAAACGCGATCAAAAAAGAAACATTTGATTTTAGTTTATTGAACAAGATCATCAAAAAAGCAAATTGAAAAGTCAAAAAAAGTTGGTAGATCCAAACTCAATTATCATGATTGAAAAACAAGTACTATATTTATGAGGGTGAAGAGAAACATGTCAAACTGGACGAGAATGCTCCACATTGACTGTTCAGTAGGGTGTTTGGTCAAACAAGACTGCCAAAACACACGGACAGTGATGTGGCATGGACAGGTTCAGATTGTGCAGCAGTTCTTGTGGGATCCTGTTCGTTAATGTTAAAATATCCCCTATTTTTTGTGATCAGTGTATGTTTAAGTGCTGCCTTTAATGGCTTTTAAACCAAAATGGAACAATAATGAAGAAAACAAGAAAAGAAAATGAAAAAAAAAACACAAGTTAATAATGGCAACAACAATAATAATAATAATACTAAGGGATTAAGGGATTATATAAGGGGCATTTAGGGGGTATTTAGGCAGTTATTTAAGGGTTATGATACCTTAAGGAATATTTGCAACAGATTTAATTCTGAGTTTAAAAGCAATCATCATCAGAAATTTTCACTGATGGTATTTTAGGCAATCATACAGACCCTCCTCTATGACCCAGACACAGTGTAAAATAGGATGCTATGTTTATTCTGCTTGCTTTGTGCTGCAGAAGGTGTGATAAATTACTACATACATTTCCAGATAAAATCACTTAGATAACGAAGATTTTTTAATAAACCAAATTATACCATTGTACTTGCTCCCATTTTGTACCCTCTCAACAACAGTACTCAATGCATGACCCCCTGCCCTGCACTCTTTTATTTCTTAGACAAGTGGAGACAGTTAATGTGGTAGGCCATGTCTGGCATGAGGCACCTTGGATTGCTTTTGGCTTCTTTTGGCTGTGACAAAAACAGGACTCTGTAATGAACACCTCAGACAGCTTGTGACACTTTAAATGGTTATTATTGCCATTGAGGTCCAATGTGCCAGCCATCCAAAATGTGCATTTATAATAAAAGCACACCACCAGCTAATGGATCCTTTCAATAAATCCAGGTATTGCCATGATCAAGGTTCCTCTAAGAGGTGTTTTATAACTTTCTTGAGGTGAATGTTGTAAAAGACCTACACAAATACATATTAAAGACCAAATGTTTAAAAACTCCCCTTCATTAAAGAAGGTCTATAATATATATTTCCATAATTTCAATATGTAAAAATATATATTTTTTAAATATCTTAAAAAATATGTACAAATATCTTCTCATAATAATTACAAAATGTTTGATTTTTTTTTTTGCATGAAATTATTCCACACATTAAGATTTTTCAAGAACCTTTTTATCATGTTTTCCATCCGAAATTTGATTTATTCTTGGCTGTTAATCCTCCAAGAATGTGGATGCCGAGGAACGTCTCCAGTGATCTCACCTGGTTTCTGAACTGTCTGTATTTTCTCCGGAGCCTCAAGAAGGTACACCTGTCTTCCAGGATCTTGGAGAACTTCTATCGCTGTACCATTGATAGCATACTCACTAACTGCATCTCAGTATGTTACGGCAACTGCTACTCTGCTGACCGCAAAGCACTCCAGCGAGTGGTGAAGATGGCCCAACGCATCACTCGCACTCAGTTACCCACTATTCATGGCATCTACCAAAGACGCTGCCTGGGCAGGGTGAGGAACATCATCAAGGACGCTTCTCATCCAAACCATGGACTTTTCACCCTCCTTCCATCTGGTAGGCGTTACAGGAGCCTTCGCTCCCACACCAGTCTGCTCAGGAAAAGTTTTTTTCCTGAATCTGTGATCACGGCGAACGCTGCACGGACACTTTAATTAACATTGCACTACCACTTTCTTCATCCATGAACACTGCATCTTTACCATTCTGTATATACTGTATATTACTACTACATTTTATGTAAATATTACTGTATATTGCATTTCTGGTTGGATGCTAACTGCATTTCATTGGCTTTGTACTTGTACTCTGCACAATGACAATAAAGTTGAATCTAATCTAAGAAAATGATTCTCGATGAAGGTGCAGATTGAGCAAAACCTGCTCATTATCATCTCAGTGCTTATAAGGAGCGCAACACCTGCCAAAAGTTACTGAGCATTCAGTCTGTTCACGCTGATGCCTTGTGTTTAACTAAACTTTGTGTTTAACAGAACTTTCTGCCGCTGTTGTTATGTGTGTCACAACTGCTACCGTACTGCACTGCAACAGTTGGCAAGTGACTTGAAACTGATACAACCTTCCAAGGTACAATTCAAACAATGGGCTTAAAGGGCTTTGGTCACAGGCCAAACGGATAACTTGGCAGTGCCGTGACGTTTACCATCAACTGTCAGTACAACTGTGATGTTCATGCTGAACAGCTCTTAATCTTAAAGTTGCAAGAAACTAAGTAGCATAGAATCTAGGATATGGCTATGCTGTTTGGGAAAAGAATAATTATTATATGGCGGCTCCCTTTTAAGTATACCTGCTCCACATTATGGACATATTTATCCCTTGGGGCATTTTTATTTCCAGAATGGAGTAGATCCTCAGGCATCTGAAAGTCAGTTTCACACAGTCCGAGCTTAAAGGTGAAATACGTGGGTGGGCAGAAAGCTCCATTGCTTAAGGACATCATGAAGGATGATGTCCATTTTTAAACAAAAGATTTCAAATCGATGAAAGGCCTCCATGCACATAGTTGGAATCAAGCAGTCTGAGCTCGGGGTAAAAATTGATGCCTCGAGACTGAGGATGCCTGCTTCTTAACTCAAGATCAACGTGCCATCAGAGCTCTGTTACCACACCAAAGTCCACTGAAAACACTAATCCTCTGAGGTTTTCCGAAGATGTAGCTCCACCAAAATGCCAAGTGAGCCATATTCCACTAATGTTCCTAGAGATTTTAGTTCCTCCAACCTGTAGAGAGCCTTGATTTCGCCAAAAGAAAAAAGCCTGGTTCTATTCCACCAAATACCATGTTGCACGTGAGAAAAACAACCTTAATAACAAGGCTTGACCCAAGGAAAATATCTGCCATGTATTTCTGACCAAAAAAAACAATCGGTACAGCCCTGCCTGTAGAAGGTTTCCATCTTCAGACGGAATTCTTGAAATGCACTTCAACAGGTTAGTTCATTACTGCGCGTGCAAACTTTACTCACTAGATGGCAGGCTTCGGCAGCACATTCAGATTTATGGATTTACAGCTTTTATAGTACTTCACATAAATGAAAATGTGCTAATTCTGCTAATTATTAGGAACTGGCTACCCCGAAAGTTAATCTTACATTTTGGAAGATGGCTGTTGTTTCTTAATTAATAAATGTATGTTATGTTAATAATGGTGAACATACTGTATATTCACAATAAGGCTTAACCTATATTGTTTGTACACGAGATTCAAGATTACTGTTTCCTATCAGCTACACAGACTTGGAGTTGTGTCCTGGATCAACTGCTGCTAGTGTGGAGTTTGTATGTTCTCCCTCACCTGGGACTCCTCCTCGTAGGTTGGTTTCATCCCACATATCAAAGGCATGTATTAGGTCAGCTGGAGTCTCTAAAATGTTCCAGTGTGAGTGGGTGAGTGTGTGTGGGCATATGTGCCCGCCAATGGGTTGTCACCCTGTCTAGGGTTTAGAAGTTTTTTTCTACCCACTGTTATCTTGGACTTGTTTATTATTGGTTTTGGAGCTCAAGCACTTGTATCCTGTTTTGAGTAAATAGGTATAAACACAATAAAAGGTGGTATAGCAATTCTCTGCTTTACCACCATCAGGGATGGCATCCCAGTCGTGCCTTAAGGTCAGAAGGACATCGGGCGAACACATATTTGGCAACGTAGATTTTATTGAGATGGAAATCCGCCTACTGTTAATAATGTCCTGATTCTTTATCGTCTCTTCATCAGTAGCTTTGGTTCTTCACCATGTGTATATGTTCCACACGTGGGAATATTTATAAATACAGTGGAGAAAAAGACTGAAACCACCACAATACTGTGCCATTACTGAATGCTTGACATTCTCTGTGCCCATATAAAGGCTCAGTGGGGTTTTGGTGAACTGACTGCAGAGAAATCCACAGTGGGGACCCAGATCCTTGTCTTATTACATGGACAGGCAACATACAGGCACATGGTCAGCTGTGGAAGGAAATATTACTGGACCCTGTCATGGACTGGCACCCTGTACTTACTCTTCCAGTTTTCATTTCCTGCTTGGTGACCACCAGTGACCCCCTCCACCCGGTCACCTTGATCAGGAGAGGCAGATTTAACTATTAGGGTAAATCTTGCAGTGCACTTTAAATATGACCTAATATACTTGTATTAAAACAACAAAGATAAATCATATTTATTATCTTCCCTGCAACAATCGTCCTTACTTTCTAAAAATGCATTTTAAACTTGGATGCATAACAAAATATATGCAAGGGTCACTTGTGAAGCATTTCTTGTTTAAAATGATATACCGTTTTACAGAGAGTGGGAATGCTGTGTTGGCTGGACTGGCGGGATTTTGTTATTTTGTAGCAGATTTCCTTTTTGTTGGGGAACTTCCTTCCCTCTGCTCCATTGTCCCAGCTGTGTGGGGCCTCATATTAATTCATAAAAGTGCCTCATGGTCATACAAACATAACTAACTGGAGTGATCATCAGACTTCTGAGTTAAAAGAGTGGATTGTTGTGCAAGGTAATCCATGGTGGTCTAGAAGGTCAAGAGTTTAAACAATCCACAAGCTACCACTGTTGAGACTTAACCCACAACTTACTGGATTGTACCTTACATAACTGTATGATTTGAAAGTCAATCCGGATACGTCTACCACATAACATCTACCACATAACTATATGATTAGTGGGCAGTAAACCAGTATGGTTATATGGTAGATTTGATTTACCATTATACTAGATTATAGATTACAAACAGGGTTGTAACCAGACTGCTTTTACTACATGCATTTAAGTTTCTCTTTAACCATAACAACTGTGTGGTCTGACGTACCCAAATAGACTATGGCACTCCCTATTTCTGAAGGGTGGGAGGACCTTATTTCCCTCCTCAATTAACTATAAATGTTTCCCCAACATTTAACATACACACAAGGGATCAAAATAATGCATATTCCACCATGCCATGTCAAGTCAAATTTATTTATATAGCGTTTTTTACAATGGAGCATTGTCCCAAAGCAACTTTACAATCTTATTTTATCGTAAAAGATCAATCCCAAGCTGAGCAAGCCTAAGGCAACAGTGTCAAGGAAAAACTCCCTGAAAGTAGAAGCAGAACCAAGACCATCAATTGATTGGATTGGATGACCCATTCCATACAGTCTGTTCTGGATGGATCACTTGATGGATCATCGATCTCCACACAATTCTGTCTTTGTCAATGTGATCCATGAAGTATTTCCACAGAATAGTGGAGTAGTTTGCCACTGCTTTCTCCATTTATCCGGGATGGGACCAGCGTGCAGCTGTTTCCAGTTACATTTCTGGGGCGTTTTGCATACATAAGTCAATGACAATTTAGTAAACCTAACACACACGTCTTTAGACTGTGGGAGGAAAGCAGAATACCTGGAGTAAACCCACACAGACATGGGGAGGACATGCAGACTCCACACAGAAAGGACCCAAGCTGCTCCACGCTGGGATTGAACCCGGGACCTTCTTGTTGTGAAGCAGCGCTGCCACCCATCGAGCCACCATGCTGCCCAGGACCATCAATACATAATTAGTGAGTGTATCTCAAAAGAGGGGGACCCAGTGAAAACCCACCGAAAAAAAGAAGAAAAAAACTGAGTACTAAGAATACAAAGAAATCAAATACTAAACACTGTTAGGTAACATGTCAGTATAAAATCATGAGTGTGGTTTCCTGAGTGTCACTGCTCTATGGTCATGTTTCAACACTGCAGTCAACAAGCCCCCTCTCAGCCCCCTCTCGGCTTCCTCTCTCACCTCACACAATCATCACAAGTGTGCATTCCTATTATGCAGTGCATGTTCTAGTGGTCACGACTGTGAAACAGCCTTTTGTAACAGGTTGGGCACCATTGGTAACCTTACAATGTTTTGTGTTTTATGTTTTGAAATAATACAATAACTAAAGCTTTGCAGGTAAAAGAAAAATCTTAAAATACTGGAGCATATTGGGAAATGTATTAACTATATAAATAACTTTTGCAAAATGTTTGGCCAATTTTCCAAATGTGATGCAGAAATATTATTTCAAATTTTTAGTAAAAGTTGAAGGTTTTTTTACGTTCTGCAGATGCTGAGTGAACATGGAAGTAAGTAGATGGAAAACTTAGTTAGTCCAGATTCATTAAGAGCTCAAATTATCAGATATATATAAGCAAAAATTATTAGTAATAAATAAAGATTATCCTTATGAGAATGTATGGCTGCGTTGAAATAGGCGGCGCCCTGGAAGGAAGCTGAAGGGGTGTGACAAGCATCTGAGTTCCTGGCATTCCTCTAGCATGTGTATTATTTGTCTTGCTTTACTAAGTTAATTGCCAAATGTGTTCGTGTAGTTTTTTTGTTATTAGTTTCAGTGATTTGCACGTGTGCTATATTTGAGTCATTTTAAATTGCACTTTCAGTATCAGTAAAGCAATATGTCTACGATGGAACAGTAGCTTCATTTTCCCATTATTATCATCCTTTTAATAAGTCTTTTAAAAACGAAACAATTATTAAATTGCATAGTAATTAATGCTTTTGTATTTATTTGCTTGATTTTTTTAAATGGGCAGCACGGGGGTTCGGTGGGTTGCAGCGCTGCTTCACAGCAAGAAGGTCCTGGGTTCAATCCCAGGGTGGAGTGACCTGAGTCCTTTCTGTGTGAAGGCTTCATGTCCTCCCTATGTCTGTGCAGGTTTACTCTGTGTACTCCGGTGTCCTCCCACAGACCAAAGACACGTGTGTTAGATTAATTGGTGTCTCTAAAGTGGCCCTTAGTGTGTGACTGTGTGTGCCCTATGATGGACTGGTGCCCTGTCTAGGCTTGTTCCTGCCCTTGCGCCAATAGTTACGGGGCTTGCATCTTTGACCCTGACTCATAAATGTCAGGAGCAAAACACATAAGCCAAAAATCAGTACCCAGTAAATCAGTCTCCTCCCACATTCCAAAAACATGTGTGTTAGGTTTTCCAAAATGCCCTAAATGTGTATAAGAGTGCATGTGCTCTGTGTTTGGATGGAGTGTGTAGATTAAGTAAACAAGACAATGAATGAGTGAATGAATGAAGTAAATGTTAAGCAGGAACCATTTAAGCAAGAGCCTTTTAATGGTATGTTACCTGGTGTAAATCACTCAAACCAACTAAAACCAACTCAAACCAGTTTAGTAGAGGGAGCACGTTGAAAGTCAATTTATGGAAATCTTTTTGGAAAAGTGTTTCACAGATTCAGATGAATCGAAACTGGGTAATGGTAAACCAGAGATTCTAAAGAATCGGTTCACTATTTGAATCTGAACGAGTCATTTACGATTCTACGATACAGAGAGGCGGGATTAAAATGTGTGTGTGTGAGAGAGAGAGAGAGAGAGAGAGAGAGAGAGAGAGAGAGAGAGAGAGAGAGAGAGAGAGAGAGAGATAACGGAGCAGAGGCTCGAGCTGCAGCTTGTACAGGGCTTTTGCTGTAACTTTTTGGATGCTCTTTCGTTGCACTGATGTAGTGCGCTTGGGTGCTTGGATGCGTCTTAACCGGTGGTGGATGAACAACTTGGGCGTTCGGTACTAACTCATATAAACCTGTTTGGATTGCTTAAGGGAGACGTTTGTGTTTCCTAAGAAAGTTTTATTTGGTTATAACGGATGTGCCGTTAGGTTTAAGCCCTAGCGGATCGGTTTCATTCAGCCGAGCCCTGAACCTTTATCTGTGCGTCACGTCCATCAGCAGGAGTATGGAGTGGGAGCACTTTGATGAGCGGGAGAAGACGCAACGGCGGCCGGCCAATTCCCGGTGTACGTCCCGTACAAACGGAAATAACGGTCACGGCTGGGTAGCGAGCCCAGCACACAGCGCGCACTGCAGCCTGTACCGCGCGCGCACGCTGCAGTCTCTTTCGGCGGAGAAGCGCGCGCGCAGAGTTCGCTTTTACCGGAACGGAGACCGACACTACCAAGGCTTGCCATGCGCCGTGTCCTCGGATCGGTTCCGCTCTCTGGACGCGTTGCTCGTCGAGCTCACGCGCTCTCTGTCTGATGGAGTGAGCATGCCGCAGGGAGTGCGCTGCATCTATACTATAGAAGGCACAAGGAAGATCACCAGTCTGGACGAACTGCTAGAAGGTGTGTGTTGTGTAGTGTGTGTGTGTGTGTGTGATAGAGAGAGAGAGCAAGTTAGAGATGTCTAGTGTGTGTGTGTGAGAGTGCGCATGATTACATAGTTTCAGAAAAGTTGGTTAACCCAGTCGTTGTGTTTCCTATATACACTGCTCACAAAAACTAGGGGATATTTAATTATGGTATATTTCATTTTCAGTATATTACACAGATAAGCATCAATAAACACATTTACTTTTTTGGTCACTAGACATGACACTGGAAGGCGTTCTGGTTAAGGTGTTGGGTTTTTTTTTTAGTTTTTGTAGAGGTACTGTTGTGGTTTTGATGGTGGGGCTGTGATGGGTAAAACACAATTGCTTGTATTAATTTTAAGTTGCTCTGGATAAGGCTGGGCGTCTGCTAAATGATGTAACTGTAGATTGAGTATTGAGGCGAAGTTCAACCTAAAGGGTCACACAGGGTAACCAGAGGGCATGGGACCTGTTTTTGCCTGTTGGTATCATAGTATAAATCAGTGGCTATGGATTTCGACTCAGCCTTTCTTCCTTCCGGGTTAATTTACAGGTCGTTCTTATCTGTATGCCTGTATGAGTTCATAACAACAAGGGATTCCCCATTCCTTCAAATGTCCTTAAGTCATCTCAAAAGCAGCCCTGGCGAGAAGCACCTGCTTTTGCCAAAGTGCCTCACACATGTGCCACCATACAGAACCAGTTTTTGCCCTCAAACATGTCTGATCTTTTAGTAAACCTAAAGGTGGCCCACCAGGGTAACTAGAGCCCCCTTTCAGTTGTACAATACACTTATGGCACACTTAGGACAATTAAGCATTGTAACATACACATCTCCATTGTTAATATTCAGATAACAAAATATCTCCATCATGCAAAGTGTGAGGTGATGATCAGGAAAGTCCTTAAAAACGTAACATGTATTGATATGTGTAGCTAAATCAGTGGTATTGATTTACTGGAAGCACAGGCAGTTAATTCTCCAGGAAAGCAAGCCCTTTTAAAATCGATTTAAAATATGTTTTCATGTCATATGAGAAGTGTGATGTCACAAAGGCTGTTCCAACTACTGGTAGGAGTGACACAAATGAGATGTTTTTGATAGTTTGTTCGTATTTTCTTTTGAACACAGCCTGCTTCCAACAGTAGTCTGAACAGGCCATGGGTTTTAACTGACCTACATTCACAGGACGATATTGAGCAACACAACATCATGGCACTGGAGCAGTATATATAACCATCCATGCTTAACATTAGCTTTAACTGACCAAAAGCATGTTTATAAGTAGGTAGATAATAGCTTTCCTTAGCATTACCTAAGAACAGGGGATGGAGGACACAGGCAGAGATGGAAAGGTCACTGGTGAGCTAGCATAGGTGTATTAACAGTGACAGTAGTAAATAACTTGCACCCTTATTATCATTGGTGGTCTAACTGTAGCTAACAAGATAAGCAAAGCATGTGAGTGAGTGAGAGAAATGAAGAGACACAGCTTAACGTTACTTAGTCTAATTGACGTGGTTAGAACATAAAACTTTTTATTGGTTAACCAAATGTATAACCTGTCAATTAACCAGGAAGGGGGTTCATTTATTTGCAATTAATTTACTTCAATTATAGTCTACTCAAAAGAGTCTATAGTTTAGTATTCTTCATAATGAAGATAAGGATGTTAACAACGATGGATCAAGAATTCCAATAGATAATTATTCAGAATTAATCAAAGGGGACTCAGCTGGACACCAGACTAAGACTAGTTCCGAAAAAGGGGCTGCAGGGTCATGGAAATGTCACACCTGAGTCCCAAGTCTGCCGGGCTTTTCCAAGATCCCTCGTGTGACCATGAACCAGTTTCACCCAGTCATTCCCATGTTGTGTTGAGACTCATTTGTGTCAGTTAACTGCAAGCCCATCTGGAGCAGAGTGTCTAAATTAGCCTTTTGTTAATTCGTCATCTTAATAAAGCCAGGTCTCATGGGAGTCTCTGTGAAAGTGGAGTAAGAACTGAGATTTTCATCCAAACCAGGGACTATATATATATATATAAACCATGATTGCCTAGTGCTTCATAAAATTTTCATGTATTTTCCCTCCACATGTTGATTATCGTAGACTAGCTAGATTGACGTGACGAGAGCTTTTTGAACGTAAGTGCTTGACCAGAACAGTCTATGAGCAAATTAATATAAAAATAAGATGAACATTTACAGTGTTTTCCATACATTGACTTATGTGTGGCTGTCTGGCGCAATATCACAATAAGACTGACAACTATATTGATGTTATATGAGTAAAATCCTAATCTTTAATTGTACAGCTGCTCTCTCTCTCTCTTGCAAACACATTTAAGGAGATACATTGATGTGTGATATGTGAGAGTGCAACATATTTCCTTTTTATGACATCACCACCTATTTTAGCAGTGAGTAAGGAACTGAGAAGCGTGCTGAAACTGAAACGAGTAAGAAGCTGTGAGAAACAAGTTCTCAGTTGTCATTGCTACTTGGTTTTCTTGATTCTGTGTAGTTGTTTATTGTGTGTTGTTTAGTCTTTACGATTAAAGTGATGAAAGAAAGAAGCGTTTGGGGGCATGGACAGGATCAGATTGTCCAGCGGTTCTTGTGAGATCCTTTGTCACTCTTGCTCCAGGGCAACTTCCAGCTCAAGAAGTGTTGTAGAAGACATCGGGCTATTTGCCAGATGTTCCCAGTACAGGTCTAGAGAACAGAAAGGCCAGTCCATGTGTTTGATTCCTGCCTCCTGAAGCAGGATCTTGATGAGATGTGCACGGTAGGGACTTGCATTATTGTCCATGAATAGAAAGTTATTTCCAACTGCTTCAGCATCGGGTACCACTATGGGGTGCAGAACCCCATCTGTGCATCTCACAGCAGTCAGTGATCCATTTCTGATGACGTGGAGCTCGGTACGACCACCAATGCTGATGCTAGTCTGAACCTGGATTGCTCCACCACCGAAGGAGTCCCTTTCTCACAAGAAATGTGGATTCTGATGCGTCCTTTGTTTATGGCAGATCAGGACAGGATGATTGTCAAGCTGCAAACTGAACCGTGACTTATCAGAGCAGAGGACAGTGGACCACTTATCACGGGTCTAATGACGATGCTCATCAGCTCACCTTCTACAGGATAGCAGAATGCATACCATTGATCGCCAGGCATGCGGTCCAACATGATGGAGTCTATGTTCCATGGTCTGGGTGCATACCGTTGGTAGAATGAAACGGACCCCTCAACTCTGTTGCATTGCTGTGCCTACTCCTTTTTGCCAATAAGCTCAAGTAGCGGTCAGCTGTTGTTGTTGGAGATGGGAGACTGCTGTAATCTTCTTCATACTGTTCCAGTCTCTTGCGATTTCACAGCCTGC
Organism: Parotocinclus haroldoi; assembly: GCA_034779995.1. Taxonomy (NCBI): domain Eukaryota; kingdom Metazoa; phylum Chordata; class Actinopteri; order Siluriformes; family Loricariidae; genus Parotocinclus; species Parotocinclus haroldoi. The sequence goes on from JAUZST010014798.1 coordinate 21,358, forward strand.
CAATCACACTTTGGGATGTTCTGAGTGCTGTTGCAACTGTTGTCTGTGTTTGAACGGATTCAAGACGTCCAATGGTTCTCCAAGCTTCACATTCAGGCAAATCGTGTTGGAAGTATTACAAGGGCTGGGAAATTACTGGATGTGCAGGGAAACGAACATCAGGGAACGTTCAGATACTCCAGCACTTTCAGCCTTTTATATGTCAGTGCATTTTCACCAATTAAATAAAATTTGTTTATGCATGTCAGTTGCATTATAGAACATCTTTCTCTGACCAGTTTTTTTTTTTTGCTTTTCTGATGTTCTTGTTGACCAAAAACATATCAAGTGATTTTTTTATCGCTTTGTAGTCATTTTGAAATATCCCCTAATTTTTATAAGCAGTGTACAGTACTCAGGTCTTAACTGTGATGGTTGTACTAGTTGTTTTAGACCGCTGTGTCATTTAAAGGACTAATAATAATAATAATAACTTGCTATGTACTTTGGTCCATGTTTGATTTCAGTCAGCTGATAACTATTAAGTGATATTCTTGTATTTGGTTTGACTTCAGTGGCATTTCTGAGAATGTTAATTAACCATGAACAAAATTATACAGTTCTGAGCCCTCAAAGAAGCCCCCATGGATGAGAGTGTGGAATTTAGGTTCTTCTGTACTGTTTTGTTCAGTTGTTCTAAGACGATACTCCTCTGTGCTGTTTGTCGTGTGACAAAGGTCCATTTTCTGACCAGCTGCATGTGCTCTAGTGCCAAGCTGTGCCTACTCACCCACTGACACTCACACTGGGTAAACATGCCTTTCTGTGGATTAATCTCTTATATAAATATTGCTTACACCATTCGTACCTAATATAACCACCTATAGTACCACCTATCTAAATTATGGACCGTTTATTAAAAACATTGATTTTGCTCAGAAATGCTAATTAATTAGCTAATTCACTGATCCCTTCTCGTGGTTTCCATTTACCATCTGAATCAATGAGTGCAGTCTAAAATAGCCCTTTGAAAATGGGAGGTGAAATGTCTGTGAAAAACAGGACGCTGGCCAAAAGACAGAAGTGGGTTAGAGGTCTCAGCATGCTTTGCATTCCATCCCCATTAACTGTTTAAAGAAACTTCCTATCCAAAATATACCAAGATATAGTGTGAGGAAATCTATCTCTGGGACATTTTGAGTGAGTATCTTATGGTGTTATTTTTTTTAGAAAGGTTATTATCTGTTCAGAACCTGAAATGCAAGGATAAGTCATGTCTGCATGGGATGCCCGATCCTGCTAAAAGGCACTGCTGGGACTCAAATTGGTTGCATGACGATGTGTAGTGTATTAAACCTCAATGTAAGTGAAACCATGCGGCGGCTACTATTGAAAGAAGTGCTAGTTAAAACCTGAAAGGAACAGCCCACATTTCTACCTGTACATATTAAAATTGCATATTTAGTTAAAAGTAAGAATTCCATGAAACATGCATGAAAAACAGTAAGTGGTAACTTGCTTCAAACCCTATAAATGGAAGATTATAGTTTTATTTATGGAGATCTTATTTCGGTTAAATGCTATTTATTTTTTGCAAACATTTAACAATTAAAACTGTCTTAAGGCAGTTTCACAAAAAGACGAAACACCAAGTGATCAGCTGTGGAAGCAGCGGAAAGGAAACTAGGTTAAAAATATTAATAGAAAGCAACGATTTTATGATTTGAAGCAGTTACTTTAACTGTAAACCTTGAAAGTGCACTGGAATTCCAAAAGTGAACCAGGAAGTATTGCCTAAAAACTGAACCTCGCGGTCTTGTTCCATGGATTGGGCACCGGCTATCCCGCCATTTTGTGTAGGACTAAGCGGATAAGAAAGTGAATAAATGAATGCAGTTAAGACACAAGGATTTGACTATGACATTATGGAGCAAAAAAAAAAAACACACACAGTGACTACAGAGTTTTCTAAAAGTGAAAGTGACGGATATTTCTGGTTAAGGAACTGTTTATTCTATAGATATTAGGAGACGATGTGCTTTCAAGGACTTCCAGCTGCAGACTCAATATCAAAAATGTTTAAAATTATTTATTTTCATTGTTATTATTTACTTGATTTGACTGTTTATACAAATATAACTATCTCGATGAACATCTAGGCCACCCAAGGAGGATGGGTCCCTTTTTGAGTTTCTAACTTTTACATTTAGGGAGTTTTTCCTTTTCACTGTTACCCTAGGCTTGCTCAATTTGGGATTAGCATTTTATGACAATATGATAATATAATATTGTAAAGCTGCTTTATTGACTTATATTGACTTTGACAACGCGGTATGACAATTACTTGGTCCTATAGATTTTAGCTATTTATACGGGACAAAGTCCCCCATTCTGACCAATAAATATTTTTTGTTTTTTATTAATCAATTGTTTCTGATATGTGCTTTTAATGGTGGTAAAAGTGTGAAAAAAGCCTTTACCCACGTTACAGTCTTTATAGAAGTCCTTATCCAGAGCAGCTTAGAGTGTCTAAAGTGTTTTGTATAGTTTTGTAACTTCCATATGAGGTATAAGCTCCGACACCAATCCTGTGGTGCATATCTGTGAGTAGACTGATGCTATGCTTCAGGTTCTTTTCATTGCGCTGGCCGCATTTTATATGTATATATATATATATATATAAATAGAATGACTGCAATTTTGAGGCCAAACTATAAAGTACAGAGGTCTGTGTCGTGAGCCAGAAAAAAACTGCTGAGAGCAGTAAAAGCTGCTTGGACCGGTTTCAGCAAGTGGAATTATGTTCACTAGAGGCATAGAAATATAAAGATAATATTTTAGATGGACATACAAGAATAAATATTGCATAGGCATAAGAACAGAACTAGTATAGATTTCATGGAAGAAGAACATTCAGTAGTTTCTTCACATAGTGGTATTGAATAAGCATTAATTTAGAGTACCAGTAGAAATCATCAACTTTTGATTGATAAGTTGTAGCTTTAAATACCAACCACATCAAACTGTTACTACTGGTCTCCTGAGTAAGACTCTTAACCTTCATAGATCCAGGGATGGCATGGGTTGACCTTGTGCTCTGCCTCTGCAAGTGTATCTGTGTATATGAGTAATCACAAAGGCAACCAACATCATCACGTCTGTCGGAAAATCTGTAATCGCTGTGTTTAGACAAAGCATTGCAAAACATAGAGCATGTTATTAACTATAATGATATGAACTCTATAATGGAAGGGAGCATACAGAATGAGATGAAGGTGTGAGAACCTACACTAGTAACTCATTTTTAATGTGGTTGGCCATAACCGGGGATCAGTCTCATATAACTGATTTTGTACCGGTAACATAACTCAGCCACACAAACTTCACAAGAATATGGTTCATGTGTGTATGAAGCTTTAAATACGGCTCAGCCACAGAGCGCTGCTGATGCATGTTCATGAAGAGGAAGTGCTAAATTTCAATTGTGTTTTGAGTGCTAATTAGTGAGCCAAATAGTCTGTCTGTTTATAGGACATTACTAACGTGTGCTCAGCCACATTAGCACAGCCATTTCTTCAGTGTGTGCTGCTTGAAATGCATGCAGAGTTAAAATAAGATGAGGAGGAACAAAAAAAAAGGGTTGGTACAACAACTTCAATTCAACACAGTTAGAACAGTATATTTATTTAGCAATAAAGAAGTTTTTATTAAAGGAAAACTTGAACAATAATGTTCCTGTATGTTTTCATTTATAATTATTAGACATAAAGAAAATCAGAATCACCCAAAATCGGAAGAAAAAAAAAATACAAATTTAAAAATCTGTAAACGAAATAGGCCAACAAAATTGCATTCTGTGCAACTGTGGTTCTAAATAAGGAAGTACATTTGAGATACCTAGATTAATCCTGACATAAGCAATTAAAGCTTTGGGACCTTGGTCAAGGAGACCTTGGCAAAGCTTGGATTTTAACCCGGAACAACCCATTAAGGAAGCAAAGGCTTAATCTCTTAATCCCATCTCCAGAAAGTAAAAAAGATGAAGAGTAGGATGTTTCTTACAGGTGAAGGATTTGGACTAGTAATTGCAAAGTGGTTAGTTGTATAAAATTGTCACTGCTGGGCCCCTGATCAAGGTCCTCATCCTTCACCTGCTCAGTTTTGATGGTAATTAATTACACCCCCAACTTATTACTTTATCTTATTCATTTATGATAATGTTTATACTCAGAAAAGTTTCAAGAGCTACATTCAGTCAAATACCTTCAGCATCTCATACTTACCCTCCTACTTCTGATCCTGTGACAGGTGAGAGTTACGTGTGCGCCTCGAATGAAGCTTTTCGCAAAGTGGACTATGCCAAGAACGTGAACCCCAACTGGTCGGTGACTGTAAAGACAGGAACGTCCCGGTCTCTGACCTCCTTACCCATACTTAAAAACGAGCTGAGGGAGCGAGAGAACAAGGACTTCATCAGACCCAAGCTGGTGACAGTCATCAGGAGCGGGGTCAAGCCACGCAAGGCCGTCCGTATCCTGCTCAACAAGAAGACAGCGCACTCCTTTGAGCAAGTTCTCACGGACATCAGCGATGCCATCAAGCTTGACTCCGGTGTGGTGAAAAGGCTCTACACACTAGAAGGAAAGCAGGTAAGATAATCCAGGCTTGATGCTAACTGGGTTTGTTGAAGGGGCCACTGGGGGCAATGTGAAACAATAACCAGTCCCAATTTTTAGGGTTCAAGCACAAAGTTTGGAGAAATCTGATCATTGCCCGAGTCGTGTAAACAGGGTGGATTTACATGATCTGATTACTCAAGTGATCGGATACAATACTCGTTGATCGGACTTCTGAAAAAATCATTTATTGATTTTCTTCAGTTATCGTATTATTATCCCTATGATAACATATTTATAGAGACAAAGTGATTTTCCCCCAGTTTACTTTTCTCATGCTCTATGAAAAAGCCTCAAGAAATACATAGCTCTGCCCATCACAAATATTCAAAGACACATACCAAAGGATGACATGGAAGTTCAAGAAGAAGTACAGATCGCCGTTTGCAGCAGTATTTTTTTTTTTATTTTAGGTTGTGTATAACCTTTTACCCAGTATTCAAGACTGACAAAACATTTGTTCAGAAAGTTTGAACTTTAAAGTGCTAAGAAATTGATTTTTCATACTGTGATCAATTTTGTCATTGTAATAGACGATATGCTTTTCTGTGCACATAAAGGACATCATCGTTGCTTAAAGAAATCTGACCAAATGCCCGTTTCCTTATAAAAAGTGTAAACAGTCCTGTTTAATTGGACGACGTGGCGTATTTCGAATAAAAATGTAAGACTTAGCATGGGCAGCATGGTGGCTCGGTGGGTAGCACCCCTGCCTCACAGCAAGAAGGTCCCAGGTTCAGTCCCAGGGTGGAGTCCCTTGGTCCTTACTGTGTCTGTGTGGGTTTACTCCGGGTACTCTGGTTTCCTTCCACAGTCCAAGACATGTGTCGGGTTAATTGGTGTCTCTTAAGTGGCCCATGGTGTGTGACTATGTGTGTGTGTGGCCTACGATGGATTTGCACTTCATCTAGGGTTGTTTCTGCCCTTGCGCCCAGAATTGCAGGGTGGGCACCGGCTGGCCTGTGACCCTGTGTGGATTAATCAGAAGATAATGGATGGATGGATGGATTTATTGTGGGATAATATTTGAACAGTAGCCTTTTGCTACTGATGGTTTTGTCTATGATCACATATATTGGGATAAATATGGTGTATTGTGAAAATGTCTTTAAATATTGTGATATAATATTTGACCGTATCGCTCACCCTTACTTTGATTGCTGTTAGAAAGGATTGATGTTCGCACTGTGTGTACATGAAACTACAGTAATATCATGCATGCTGGACTTTCCCCAGAAGGCAGGATGAGTTATGAGGTATGTTAGCAGTATTTACATTTAGATAGCTCATCCTTATGCATCAGCAGCTGTTATTAGCCACCTGCTCCCCATTTTAGCTTTGACCAGCTGAGCTCAGATGGACATGATCTCCACAAGGGACATATGTGAATAGAATGCTAGTCATGCATAAGAAATCAGTCATATGGCTCACAGAAGTCATTTATTGATTCGTAAATAGCATGTGTCTTAGGTTCAAAGGTTAGCCAATATTAATGAGCTTTCTGGGGAGAATGTAAACAAACTGCAGTGTATAGGTTCATGCTACTGTACTGTAAATATTTGTAGTTGTAAGTATGGCTGTTCGGTTAGGTTTTTTACAACAAAGGAGAAAAAAGAAAATAAGGATCCCACGGGGAAAGGGAGGAACAGCACAGATGGGTTTAAAATGACTAACAGAATAATAAGGCAGGAGATTCACACATGACTCAGGACTCTCGTTTGTTTTTATTGCTTTGTGACACATCTTCTGTTTCTCATCCTCATTCGTTTGAACCATGGCACCATTGAAATGTGGTTCAGTTGTTTACAGTGAGATTATGACCATGAACTACAGTATGGACGGAGAACCTCAACCACAAAGTACACATTTGTTTTCCAACTGGCACATCAGATTCAATCACCTTGTAGTTTTTAAGGCCGTTTGATTAAACACATTGTATCCGCCCTTGCTTGGTTATAATTCAAACCCACAGACACACTGGTCTAACATTCTTATTTAAGAGTGGCATTTTGGGGGAAAAAGTGACATCATGCCCAGGACTATGGATTGGGGTCTGTTTCTTATCATGGCATTTTGGCTATGCTCATAATATGACATACGTTCTGAAAATAATGTAGTAATGTACGGTAATGTACGGTAATGTAATGAACAGTAATGTACAGTATTAATCTACTGAATGGATAGTGTGTTCTAGTGTTCTTCCTAAAGTGCATATTTACCTAAAGTTCAAAATAAAGGTTAAAAATGATTGAACAATCTGCACCTTGAAACAAAACACAGACACAAACACACTCACATTCTACGCTGTTAGATTTGATTGCTAAACACCAGACTGCAAATTATGCTAGAAACGAACTTATTTCACCATCTAACCACTACTTATTAAAACAGCATCAGAAAACACATGCTTTATAACTTTTCTCTTAAAGTAATGCCTAATAAAAAGTTCTAGTTCAAATGTAACTGACATGCATTATTTCATCATGCTAATGAAAGCGTTTTATCTTGGTAGGAGGACGTAAGGCCTCTGTCTGAATTCTTGACTAGATCCAACCAGCTCTCCTGATTAGATTTAACCTGGCAGGTGACGGTTGCATGTGTCAAGGCTAAAAACAGCTTTGCTAATCCATCAGCTCAAAACTGCTCTCATCCATGAATGCTAATAGCTAAAGCTGTAACGGCTCTGTGTTTTGTTAAGTGCTACGGGTTAGTGAAATGCTGCACAGTTGTATAATTCGTGAAACACAACTTTGCCAAACCTCATTTATCCACTGCACAAAAGACTTACTTGCTATATGAATAAACAGACATGTTTTATTGGTTTAATTAGAAAGGAATGTTTATAAAATTATTGCTATAATGTAGCTAAAATAATAACAATAATGGGTAGCACCGCTGCCTCACAGCAAGAAGATCTTGGGTTCAATCCCAGGGTGGAGAGTCTCTGTGGAGACTTTCTGTGTGGAGTCTGCATGTCCTCCCCGTGTTTGTGTGGGTTTACTCAGGGTACACCGGTTCTCCTCCCAGAGTCCAAAGACAGACATGCATGTTAAGTTAATTAGTGTCTCTGAAGTAGCCCTTAGTGTGTGAATGTGTGTGTTTGCCCTGCAATAGATCGGCGCCCCGTCTATGGTTACTCCTGCCCCTGCGCCCAGTGGGTACCGGCTGGCCCGTGACCCCTTGTGGATTAAGCAGAAGATAATGGGTGGATGGATGGATGGATGAATAATAGTAGTAGCGATAATTGTAATGCTTTGATAATGATATTAAGAAAAGCATTTTGGCTAAAATTAAGTGGTCATAAATCAGCCGGAGTAATGCTTCCATCTGGTGTGCCAATCTGGTGTGCCAGAAGCAGCCTGTGTTTGTTTGGGATTGATTTAAGTTTTAAAAGCAGGCAACAGACATGCTGTTTTTTTATTAATGTATTTCTTACCTTTATATTCAGTACGCTGGTATGCACAGCATATTGCCATGTCAGATATATTAGATTTTTGTGGTACAGCAGTTGCAATGACATATGTAACAGTGTAGGATTTGGTGCAGAAAGATTTATTAGCACAAAGTTTTATTAAACACTGTTCAATGTTTGTGTGGAGCTGAAGTCGTGATAAGCACAGAGATGGTCGTGAGCAGGTCTTACCACTCTTCATAGAACATGGGACAGTTGTGTACTAGTTGAGAGTTAGTTTCTATTTGTAGCAGAGTAAGAAGTACTGCATCTGTGCAATGCTGCCAATAATGGAGGCAGGGCCCCTTTTTGAGATTGGTCCTCCAACGGTTTTTCGGTCCTCTAGCTTTTAATGTTTAGAAAGTTTTCCTCGCCACTGTCACCCTAGGCCACCTCAATTTGGGATTAGAAGATAAATGAATACCGCAAAGCTGCTTTGAGACGATGCTCCACTGTAAAAAGTGCTATATTAATAAATCTGACTTGACTTGACTTGTCAAAGATGATCAAGAGACACGAGAGGCGTCCAGAGCTAACTTTCAAATATTATTACAAAGACACTGAATAGTTAGGCACATGGGATATTTTCCTTCAAGCAAATCATTATGGGGCATTAAGTGGAGATTGGTAGAGTAAACCTTGATTTTGTAAAACGTATTTATGCACAAGGCCTCAACATAAAATGTGAAAGGTTCTGAAGACCTTAAAAATGCATTGTACCATGTGTTTTCTTTAACCCTGGAATATTTAGTATTCTAAATCTTCTCTGTCATTTGGATGGTTACTGCGTTTGAAATGTCGCTATTGAGACAATACCTTGTGAAGCAATATTTGAGCCTTTGACTTCACTGTTTCAGTAGTGCTACTGATTAGCAGCAGTGAATTTGATGACTATAATTGCATAGAGTTTTGATATTAAACCATACTTTTTGTCACTTTTACTAAGAGCGGCTCGATAAACTTGGAATAAACCAACAATATATAAACCAAAGCACTTCCAAACTGCAGACAGACACAGATCCACAAGTTCTTTTTTTGCATCTCCTGTCTCCTGCCTCTTTATCCAAGATATCTGTTTTCTTTATTTTAATCTACCATAGTAAATGAACATATCCCAGCTACTAACACACTGTGGGCTGTGGTCTGTGTTATGCTGCCTGGATACCAGATTGCTCTTCAGTGATGCCATTCTAAACAGTGCTCCCTAGTGTTTCTGGAAGCAAACATAATTATTTGTTGCTTGAATCGTTACAGCCGTTGTTTCTGCTATACTATAATGGTGGTATATGAAAATTAATACGATTAATACACCTGTATACCACCCGGCACTAGTTTGAACTCGGACTGGGATTATAACGTGATTATTAAGTCGAATATTGTGGATCCAGAGCACTGTGATTGGCTGGTTACTTATACAGGACAGCTTTGTCCGCACCAAGAGGGAAGGGTGTTTAAAGTACATAACTTTTCTTCAATTGTTCCTGCTTTAAATTAACTATGTTACTATGATTCTTGATGTTTTTCCCACACTGGCTGCTCTGCTATTACGAGGAGGTGTCTACTAAAGACACTTTAGGACAGAAATTAGTCAAATGATCAACAGACAGCTGATGTCTTAAAACGTACAATGCAAGCAATTGTGAAAGTGTAACAGCCTTGCTCAAGAGCATAACACTGGCAGCATGCCAGTGTAGGAGTGTGAACCCTTTGCCTTGCGGACCACAGTCCTAACAGTCCTAGTCCTTAATCGCTGCGCCACCACGCTCCCATCTGTAAGTTGCTATGGACAGGGATGATCATTTAAAGCTAAATATTATTGCAGTTCAGAGCCTTAAAAAACTATACAAAAACTGTCAAATGTCTTCCTAAATGAGTCAAACTCTTTTCTGTTGGATATGTGAATCCCAGTGTCATTTTTAATGACGTCAAGCACACACACTCAAGTAAAATTAACCACCAACCCTTATGTTACGTTCAATACAGCTAAAACCAAAACCCCTTAAGGTAAAATAGGCAAAATAGGCAGCCTTGTCTGTCAGCTTCTTTTAAATTCTACTGCAATTTGGCCGAAGAATTTAACACCAGATGTTGTCTTCATAGTCATTATAGACTATTTAACAAAAATAACCGTGAGGATTATAACGAGCCAGTGTGAGTTCCTTTTATTTGTGTTTTGTATTGACTCTGCGGAAGGAACAGTGATCGTTTAGCAAATCTCACAGGAGCAAGAACACCTCCAAGCGACAGATTAGTCACACCTTCTCACAGCTCCGAAAACAAAACACTGCACCACTCAAAGAGGGATTAGGTTTGTGTGAAGAATAAATGTATTGAATTTATGAGAATGTCTGGTTGAGTGTGTTCTTTTTAAGCAAGGTGATCGAAGTTTGGTTTGCAAAAGAGGATCAAGAAATACAGATGTCTGGGGTAGGTAGTTTCTAGTTAGTGTAAACTTCAGCACAGATATATACATTTAGTCATTTTTAGCCAAAGGCAGATGCCCTTTTCCCAGAGCGACTTACAGGTGATATTACAATCTAAAGAAATGTGGGCTAAGAGCCTTTCTGAAGGACCCGACAGTGGCAGTCTGGCAGAGGCAGGATTTGACCTTTCAGCTTTCTAGTCCGTAGTCCACTTTAAACACTAGGCCACAAAATGTGACTGTTTGGACTACACTCAATTTCTTGTACTTTTGTACTCCAATTTGATTGTTATTCTTGTTATGAAGATTGTTAATGTACGTAACTGAATATATTACCTTGCTAGATACATTCGCTGAAATAGAGTACTGACAGATGTAACAGTGCAGAGTCTGCTGGAGAGGGCTGTATTAAACACAAAGTAGAGAAATGAGCATTCTGAAGCTGTATGCAGAAATGGGAACCGGAGCACAGAAATACTAAGCTGCATACAGAGAGACATCCCAGAGTGCAGACATATGAATCAGAGTGTGGGGAGAAGAGAGCAAAGAGATTAATCAGCATGAAGAAAGACAAAAGAGCATGCAGAGAGATGAACCTACATGTAGCCAGATGAGTTGGTGACATAGAGCAGCAAAACAGGGAGCGTACCAGCTGCATGGCTGGCATAGTGCCCTGTATAAGAAAGGACATGAAACCGGTTGGAGTCAAAAGTGTGGCTTATACATAAATAATTTATGTGTACAGCATTTTGGCTAGTTAATCAATACTGCTAAACTACAGTATACTATATCCATTATCTTCCGCTTAATCCGCACAGGGTTGCAGGCCAGCTGGTGCCCACCCAGCAACTCTTGGAGCAAGGGCAGGAACAACCCTAGACGGTGAACCAATAAATTGTAGGGAACACACACATTCACACATTAGATACCTCTTTAGAGTCACACATTAATGACCACTTTAGAGACACCAATTAACCTAACACGCATGTCTTTGGACTGTGTGAGGAAACCGGAGTACCTAGAGTAAACCTGCGTGGGTGGGCACAGGGAGAACATGCTGACTCCACACAGAAAGGACCCAAGGCCTCTCAATCCTGGGATTGAACCCAAGACCTTTTAGCTGCCCACTATACCATATAGTTTTGCTATATCTAATTTTGTATATGAGAAAGAGATATAATATGGTGTTGGGACAATGTTCATTTCAACAACATAGAATGTGCCGTGGCTGTTAAGTGACTCAAACCTGCACATATATACATTTCGTCTTGTAACCCTTCTGTTTTCTTCAAATGAATTTTTTGTTCAGTCCTTGTCATTTGCAGTCCTGTTTGGCTGTGTCCCTAAACATTTAAAAAAATATTAGGATCGCAACTAATAGATATCGTTAACCAATATATGTAGTTAATAGTTATAGTTAGTCCAGAACCAGCTTCGGTGCAGAATTGGTCATGAGGATCTGGCAACTGAAGGACAAGGGGGCGAGTTCCTTGGTTTGCCCTCATCGAGACTCCTGACTTATTGGACATACAGTGGGACAGGAACGGGGCTGGTCACAGGTGAGATGTGGTGGCCCAGCAACCAAGGTACTGGACTATGGACAACAGGTCCAGTGCTCAAACCCCACCTCTGCCACACTGCCACTGTTGGGTCTCTGAGCAAAGTTCTCATCTTTCAATCTCTTGGATAGTGAAGTTGGACGTCCTTCTGGATAAGGGCATCTGCTAAATGACATAAATGATATGTGATATGTGTATATCGATGTATCTACAGAATGACTGGGTTTAGTACTGTCTGATGGATACTGGATGGATAATTTCCTAATAAATGTATTATCTTTGTATGTGTGTGTGTAATGCCATTGTGTGTATGTACATATCTAGAGGGCAGGATTCACTGTAATTTGATGAGTCGGGGATGTCTGGCAGTTCTTTGCTTGGATCAGCATGGAGTTCAAGGCATTCCTACTTGTCACATACTATTACATCAGACTTGACCGTATGAGTGGGCGCATGGCTGTGAGGCAGCGTGTCCTTAAAGTAGGGCACTAAAACACCCCCAGTGCAAAGGGATGTCTGATCTTCTAGTTAAACAGATGATTGCCTTCCTTTAGTAATTTGTGCAGATGTGCAGAAAATATGCATGCTGTTAAGTATTTTATTATATGATTGGATATCACTAATACAGACCACACTAATCAGCCTGAGGATGCATAGTTAATGCTATTTTTGGTGTACCAGTACATTTACAGCATTTAGCAGACGATCTTATCAAGAGCACCTTACCCAGAGTGACTTACAACTGAATTGTGGGTTAAGGTCCTTCTTCAAACACCCACCAGTGACAGCTTGGCAGATCTGGGATTTAAACCCTGAACCTATTGGCCCATAGTCCATTACTTTAACCTCTGTGTAGTCAGAGTCTCTAAAATAAGTCAAAACAATAATTGGACATGCAAGTGTGGTATTTTCATTCACAGCATTTAGCAGACACTTACCCAGAGCAACTTAAAACTAATACAATTTAAGCAGTTGTTGTTTAAGGACCTTGCTCAAGGACCCAACAGGAATTTGAGCCTTGGACCTTTTGCACCACAGCCCAGTACCATAATCAATGAGTCCCAACAGTCCCTAAAGTAGAGGTATGTGATTGACAGCATTTAGCAGATGCCCTCACCCAGATCATTTACAATGCATTCGAATCCGGTTAATTGGACCACCGGTTAATGGGACCAGCCGCTTATTCGGACTGAATCCTAAAGTACGGAAACAAATCCTATGATATACCTGTAATGTTATTTGCTTATTTGGACCAAAATTCTGTTTAATCAGACCGAAGAACATGAGCGCGAATAAGAAAAAGAAGTCACCAAGTCGCCATTTAGAGCGGATACAAAGCGGGTCAGTGAGATACGGGAGGATTCCTGGGATCCCCGGGAAAATTTATGCTTTTATCAAAGGTCAGGAAATCCTAAAAGCTGTGTTGACAAGAGCAAAACCAGTGGGAGGTGACCACGCCCACCACTTTCTTGATTTTGTTCAAGTGCAGTCCGTTAAGAGAAGGCGTCAGATCCCACTGGATAAGTTCTTCAAACGTT